>CAHIKZ030000197.1:565000-797500 GCA_903632075.3 Acanthosepion pharaonis
GGATATGCTTCATCATGAACGCCTATTGATACTTAAATTCGAGGCCTACCCCAAGAGAACTCATATATAAAATACATCGCTAAAGTAGCTTGGAAACTGGAGATTCCTTTTCAAGCTCTAATAAGAGACTGAGAGCAGCCTGCTATGTCTTAAAGTTTGAAAACCAAATATAAAAAATGAAAGAGTAATGGTTTCATATCTGAGCTGCAGTTGAACAGCCCCCATTTTCCAGCCTTGATAGACTGAAGCAGCGTCTTCATAAACTTCATGGTGATGGATTTTTCCCACTCCATTCTCACAGCCGATACAGCACAAGCCTATCTCTATTCCATCGCGACGAGATACACTCCCGATTTAAATAGCTGACTTTCACACCTAAGACCGACAATGCCATCTGCATTTTCTGAATAATCATCCGAATTCACTTCGAATTTCGTTACTACGATGCAAGTTCCATTCGAACTGATTATTTCGAAGGACAGGTATCGAGTGTATACTTCTCCGATCACACAATCTTAATCTCTTTAACAGAGCTTTAAGTGGAAGAATCTCAATCATAAAACCTGTTTGGGAAGCTGTTGATCATTGTTTGCGTTAGAAATTTACTAAGAAAAATCTGCTAGACTTATTCTATCATATCGGGTTGAACTAGTGCTTTTAAATGCAAATGCAAATACTGCCGTTACACATAACAACCCACTAGAGTATTTCAGGCGTCCAGCTTCACAAAGAATACCAGGATGCCGACGAAGGAATTCTAACTACCACGCAGGAACCACATCTTTTCTTGATAATGACTGCGAAAGTCGAAATTACTCGAACAAAAAGTACAAGATATAAACTTCAGAGAGTTTATCTACAACTTCGAGCATGATAATCAACACCTTTTCCGGAAATTGGAAAAATACGATAAAAAAAAGACAAATCATTTCGGTTCTCAATAATTAAACTTTTGCATATATATTATATATATATATATATATATATATATATATATATGTGTGTGTGTGTGTGTGTGTGTGTGTGTGTGTGTGTGTGTGTGTGTGTTTGTGTGTGTGCGTGCACGTGTATGCGTAGGTGACTTACAAACATACATCTCTCTTTTTTTTTATATACCTGT
Source organism: Acanthosepion pharaonis (assembly GCA_903632075.3). Lineage (NCBI taxonomy): Eukaryota > Metazoa > Mollusca > Cephalopoda > Sepiida > Sepiidae > Acanthosepion > Acanthosepion pharaonis. Next base: position 566,121 of record CAHIKZ030000197.1, read on the forward strand.
ACCCCATATATATATATATATATATATATATATATATATATATATATGTGTGTGTGTGTGTGTGTGTGTGTGTGTGTGTGTGTGTGTGTGTGTGTTTGTGGTATGAAATTTATAGCTTTACCTTTTTTTTACAAAGAGCGTCTATATTGTGTATACACTAAAACATGTAACACCGATTATTTGACACCGTTTCCCTCTTACTTTTTTTTCCCCCTTGTTGATCTACAGAAACAAAGATTCTGTGTTCATGTAAAAAAATTATGAGAAAATATATATTAAACACCTCTATATTTTCATCCTTTTTTTGCACTTTTGATTACATTTAAAATTTTCGAAACCCATGATTTCTTTCCTCTGGCTCCAGAACACAAATAAAAAATTCTGTTGAAATTACGCCGAATGGTAATATCTCTTTTTACTGTTATGTGTAATGGCGTAGGGTATTTTTGGCCTAAGGTGATCGTAACTTTTGACAGTTATCTGCGTGATCAGTCTACTTTAGAATAATTTCAACCACCTTTAAATGTGTTATGTTTCCTTGCAAAATAAGGTTAATTATTACAACTCTTGCAAAAGTAAGTATGTGACATATGCTTGAAAAAGGGTTGAAATTCAGCCTCTAGATTTACTTTTAATATCATCCAATTCAAATGATCGTTTATTGACTTATATTGTTGTGCATATACAAGAACGTGTGCAAAATAATTTGTAAAATCTGCATTAATTTAAACGAGACTTTCAGATATTATTTTAATAATACAGAATGGAAAATGGCAATCAATTTGATGCATTGTTTAATAACCGAATTTCTTAGAGTTTAGGATTATTCAGGTAGTAATGACTTTGAAAATGCTACTCGACAAGTGGAACTAGTTGTTAGAATAATCAAGAGTGGTCTCTCCTTATTTTGTTACTCTCCTCTTTGAAAGGGATATTTATCTTTACTGTGACTATAAAAGGACACTATACGCGAACATATTATTCTCAGTTGAATAAAGCTTTCTTAAATGTTACACCTGCCTACTTTTGTCATTACACTAGTTATTAAATGATTGCACCAATTCCAAACGAGGCTAGTAAAACTCTACAACACTACGAAACAAAGTTGTAATAAGGCATTCCACTATGAAGAACAGAGGCTCGAAAATGAAGTTGATTAAAGAAATACACCAGGAAATGATACACTACCATAAAATACGTTTAATGAAACCATGTCTCATTACGAAACGAGTTCATGCCATGCAATGCTAAGAAATTAGTTAATAGAAAGTAAATCACCAATATGTAACGAGGTTATTATTAATAAATACACTACAAGGGGACGAAGGCTTTATTAGAATACAATACTATAACACAGAATTATTAAAAGTAGACATCACTACAAAATGAAATTATTAAATCTATGCACAACTAAAAACGAGGATTTTAAATTTATACATCTCTAGAAAACGAGGCCAATAATAGTATACACATTTAAAATGAGGTCATTAAAATTATACACTCTAGGAAGTTACTGAAAAAAATACATCACTAGGAGACAAGGTTAAATCTATAACCAATCTGAAAGATGTTTATTAAAATTATAGCCTCCTATGAAACAATATTATTAAAAGTATACTTCACTACAATGTGTATAAAAATATATATTCACCAAGAAACAATGTTATTAATAGTATATAACAATATGACGTTATTTAATTAATATATCACTAAGGAACTAGATTATTAAAACTATACTTCAATGAAACGAAAGTATTAAATTTGTAACACCTACGAAACAATCTTATTAAAAGTATACTTCACACCGAAATACCTATAATAAAAACAGAAGCAGTGAATAAACTTATACCAAAGGATTATTGCACTTTACTCTGACTACTCGTCCACTAACGGATTAAACAGTTTGCTTTTTATACCTCCTAGATCTTAATGGGAGATAACTGAGGATTTATCAGTCCAATAACATTATTAAAACCATACATCAGCGAGAAACCATGTTATTAAAACTATACTTTACTACGTAAAAAGATTATTAAAATAATACATCACAAGAAAATGAGGAGCGTAACTCTACAGGATTAGTAAAAGATGCTATAAAACGTGATTCTTAAATTAGGTTCCATAATTATTGTACAGATTTATCAACGTCGACTATAGCTTTACATGAATAAGATCAGTGAACCCGATAAATATAACACGATTGCACTGTTCTTGGCAAACAACAAAGTGTAGTACATTACAGAATTTTATATTTTTGACCTTTCTTTCGGAATGCCAGAAAGAGATGTGAGTGATAGAGATAGACATAAATAAGTAAGAGACCACTTATGCTACAACTCTATCGTTCAGCTTTAATTTAATGATTCCTGTTACATACATTAATTATTTGAACCAAAGAGTCAAACTATATCCTTCTGTAGGTATTTTTTTAATTTTTAATTGTTCGTTTTGTATTTTTTATAACATGATAAAAACATAACTGAACACATTTCTTTAACATTATACTAACATGAGGCAATCGATGTCTGCGAATCAGAAGTTGTTCCGCTCAAAAATATTTCTTATTGGATGCTATTATATAGATCCGTTTTGTGCTAAATACAAGGCTAGTATAGTCGTGTCGGTGAGAATTTTCCAGTTTACAGAATAAGTGTACCGGTTTAAATTTATGGTGTTTTTATATAAAGAAGAAAGGAAATAATCCGGCCACGGGAGAATATTAAATAACTAATAAACGTGCCGGAATAAACGTAATAAGTGTATTCAATAAGCATGCCGGAATAAAGATAATAATCTGCCAAACGTTTAACCAGCCTTGATGGTGATGAATCATTTCCGTTGTTCTACCCTAGTGAGTCTACGGCAACTTTCATGGCAGATATCTGAGTGAACTGCAAACCTTCATTCCATTAGTCCAGATTTTCACAACAGGGGCACTAAATCAACTCATACTAATTCCATTCATTAGTGAGGATCTAAGCAGCGTCTAGACTGGTTAATACTTAAAGTGGCGAATATCTTGGAATAGCAGGTGCTGTATGCTTTGATGCGCGTTTGGTGAAATGGATAATGGCTCGAAATTGGTAGTCGGAGTGCTGAGTTCCAATTCCTGTTGGGTTCTTTATATTCATTTGAACATCTACTGGGACGCACGTCCTCTCCAGTCTCCAAGTGGAACACTTATATACGACGCATCGCTAAATTCGCGAAAAAGTATCGGCTTCTCGTACAGCTTCAAAAATTACCTGACAACATCTGTCAAAATAGGCTTCCAGGTACATCAAGTTGAAACACTGCTTCTTGTAAAATATCTAAAGCTAATTAACTCCGATCCTGGTCAGTGCGTAGATGGTTTACCGTCTGGGAATATCAGATGCTGTAAGCTTGGGTGTGCGGATGATATAATGGATAATAACACGGAATTGTTAATCGGAAAGCCGTGTTCGAATTCTCGGTAAGCTCGATATATTCACTTAAGCGTAAATACCCTTGAAAAAGATATGAATTCACTGCGTTTCCCTACAGCTATGGCTAAATAGTAAAATTTTATCAGTAAAAACCATTATTATGTAAAAGAAATCTTATATTCTAAAATATTTTCTGGCTTTAAATAACCTACCAATAGAGTATACGGTCAAATCACGCTGAAACACCGGTTCTCGTACGATCACCGAAGTTAAGCAGCGTAGAGCCAGGTCATGGGGGACCGCTTGGGAACACCTTGTACTGTACGCCTCCAAAGTCCAACCCTTACCTCACAGTCGGTGGGGGGTGTAAACGGTAGTGTCAGAGCTATGCCGCCCGGAACTTCGTTCCTGGTAGGGCCACCCAAGGCGGACAGGTTTGACACACACGCCGGCTAACAAGGGCTCTGGTGAAAATCCAAGGAGCGTCTGCATCGGTAACCGGCGGCTTCTGGTCGTTCCTGTCTCTGCGTCTGTGGGAACCCCGCGGCAAGCATGAACGTTATCCGAGTAGGCATGGGTACCCTACTGTAATTTATCCCAAGAATCTTCTTCTCATAACAGGAAGAAGCCGGTTCAATCCGCCCAGGGTGAATGCCGCATCAACACAATAGAGTATACGTCGTATAAAACAATCCATCATTTCTGAAATATTTTATCTTTACAAGAAAAATTACAAAGAAAAATGTAGCATTTGTGGTATATGTGATTTGAAGCAAACCCATTCACACGCTGCATCCTTGAGTTTATGATTGTTTTTGTGATATTTTAAAAGGTGCTTAATCCACTCTGCTCCCTTGTTTCAATTTTAACAACGTTGCACGCCCATTTCTAATCTATCGCTAGTTGTCGTAATCCACTATTGCTGTTTGCTGTGTATTCCTCTACTGAGGAGTAAATTCAACTCAGACAGCCTCATCCCAAGAACTGCTGCGTCAGGAAATAGATTTCCAAATGAACATTTCACCGATCTCTACATTCTTAACTACTTCAAGTCGAGAGTCAACCGTTGTATATCCTACGTATCTCCATAATGCGTAACTGTACCTCGCTCCCTGTACGCGCTTACGGAGACTTCATTTAGTTGCACTCTATCTTGAGTGGCTCTTTAAGAATTTTCTTTCTTGAGAGAACACTAGTAAAAATTACATTTTATTACATTGTAATATTTAGTCAATTTCTCATGGCTAATCTATGAACAGTCCTCAGGGATCCTCTAGAAGAAGTAAAACATTTTATCTTTGGGCCATGTATTAAAGACTGTCAGACTCACTTTTCGACTCGTTGTCCAGTCCAAAAGATTTTAGCTCTCTTGTACATATCAGGTACAGCCAAGCTCACAGATATTACAACTCGACTAACAATTGGTGCTTTATGGGTTTCTTCGGCTCGCGTCCTATTTGTTCAACATGGCTTTGGTCTTATGGGAAAATGAGTGGAGAATTACTCTGCACAATATTATAGAAGAAAATAATGTTACCATGCCGGCAGCTGTATTTAGCACATATAAACCACGGACATCTTATATGTGCCGTTTAACATATGAACGTGAGCGATAAAGATAGGATTTCATGTATTCTTAGAACATATTAATGCTTTTCTTTTTGCTATCGCTCCTAAACTCTCTATTGTCATCTATTTACACAAACTTGCCAGGCAGATTACTCAATGTCTGCTTCTATCATTTGGCTTCAACATGCTTGGTGAACGCGAAATTCTCCAAGCCGTCTCTTCTCATTTTCTCTTAGAATGGTGAATTCTAAACAAGTGTAATTCCTTTATTCTGATCCTAAGTCATTTTGTTTCTATTTTCCTTAGAACTTTTTTTTTAAAAGACGCAATCACCCCAAGCATAGCAGTTAAACCACTAAATTATAAGGGTTTACTGTCTGTCAAAGAATTAGAAATCAGAAACATTATTAAGGAGCGTAACAATACATGAGTATTCAGGAAAACAACAGATAACGATTGACATTGCATTTAAATTTTTGAAGACCAATGTTGGTCGGAAAGCATGGAGGCAGAGGAGTGTTCCACAAGTGAGAAATGCGAAGTAGAAACTATAAGCATAGACCTTACGGCTACATCTATTCAATTCACCTTTGTTACCAAATTATCCCTTCCTTTTTATGTGCCCTGTCCATTCAGGACGTAGGCGATCATGGCTCTCCACCTCCTTCTGTCATTTGCAGCTCTCAAGAATTGCGTTCCCTCTGCTACCTCCCAAAGGCCACATTCTGTCATTAACTTGCTTAAGTCCGCTAGGTATATCATGCGTTGTTTTCCTTTGTCTTTCTTTCCTTGTAATCGACCCGTGAGTATCAGATTCACAGACCTTACTTCCTTATTATGCGTCCAAGAAACTTCAGCTGCCTTTTCCTGGTCTTAAATATAAGTCTCCCACTTGTTTGGATCGTCTCTAAACCTCATCGTTGTTCACACCCTCGGTCCATGATAACCTTAGCACCCTTCTGTAGAACTACATCTCCGTCTCCGCGAGTCTCTTCTTCACTTTTAAAGAAATCGTCCAATCCAACATTTACTACCGTAAAGAAGTACATACAGTAGCGGCCATAATATAAGGAACGGCAACAACAAAGATAAAAAAAAAACTATTATGTAAATTTTTATAACTTTATATAATATTTATGCATTCCACCCTAATCTTTATTCGGTAAAAATTTAATTGCTAATCATGCATTACTTTTTAAGTAATACACATATTTATGTCTTTGTTGTTTCCGTTCCTTATATTATGGCCACTACTGTATGTCGCTTAAAAGCTCAGAATTCTTTTCTTTGTTACCAAAGAAATTCTGCTGTCTGACAATACTCTGCCCAGCTTTTGGAATCCGTCCTTGGTCACCCCAATAAGTCTACGGATCTCAGTGTCGGAAACAAAACGCTTCCCAGATATTTATACTTCCACGTCTGTTTGATTCTAGTGTTCCCGACCTGCAAATCACATCCCGGCTCATACTTTTACTGATGACCATGCATTTTGTCTTCTTGCAGTTTATGCTTCGTCCATTCTTTTCACTCTCCGTCGCTACATTCTATAAGAGATTTTGTAATTTCTTTTCCTCGTCTGCTATCAGTACTGCGTCATCTGCGTATCTTATGTTATTAAGATTGTGGTCACCAATACTGAATCACGGTAGGTTTTCCATTTCTCTCAGAATTGTCTCGCTGTATAGGTTGAAAAGTTCATGTGGGAAGGCGCATCCTTGCCTTACGCCCCTACTAGTTACTATAGCGAAGAATTCATACGAACAATTACAATAGACGTATTTCTAGAAAAGGTACAGGAGAGCAAAATTATGGCCATGGGAAAGTGAATGAAGCCAAATCACCAGATCAAGACCAATAATATTGCTGATTTTTCTTTGGATTTTTTCAAGAATCTCTATATACCAAGAGCATGGGAAAAAATGTGGCAGATTTTTGTAGCATTCTTTTGTAGAACCACATTTCTAATTCCTCTCTTCATCCGTATAACTGTTCATATTTTTTCTTTCTTTCTAAGAAAAGCTAAGTCTTTCTTAATGTTCAGCATAGCATTTGGAAGGCATTTTTCGATGTTAAAATTTACCTTGGGATTTTGGTGTCACATTTTCCGGCTCATGTGAAAACACTTCCCTGATATTTAAATTTTTGTTCTTATTCGATTTTGTTCTTATACTGTCCGCTTCCATTTGCTGACAGCCGTACATTTTATTTTCTTACAATTAATGTTTATCATTCCTCAATTTTTTAACGCTTTCTGAAGGGTTTCATGCCGTTAAATTTCGCTATCTGTTATCTATACTCTTACACATTAATAGGAAGACATAGTTTAGGGTGTTTCATTAAGACGGATTATATATAATGGTGTTTCATTAAAACGGATCAAAGTCAGCAGTAAATGAATCATTGTTATTGGTGAAAACTTATTTATTTCTCTATTGGATTATGTTATTTAAGTCATGGCAATTGTGTGTGCAAAATAATATCGCCCAAATATCTTCCAGATCTGAAAGAAAAAAAAATTCATTAGACACTTAAAATTAATTCACATTTAAAATCAGTCCAAGTTATTGGAAAACCCTATATTTGCGCAAATAAAATTGCTATTTCCTCCTAAATGCGCACATAAATAGTCCCATTATTCAGTATCTAATCCAAGATGTTACAATAAATATTTATTATATATCAATAAGATGTCACGCTATATAACTAAGCATTTCTTTATAAAATATGTGCTTTTGCACTTACATCTACTTGATATAGAATCAATTAGTTTATGTTTGTTAACCGTAGGCAGCGAAAATGATTGAAATAAAAATGTCAGATAACAATTCTGTTAATATCCCTTTCGAAATTTAGACTTTTATTAGAATAGGTTTACTTCCTAATCAATTAAATAACCACTATGCTGAAAGAATAAAAGACCTATATCATGAGAACGACATTTCAATAATTACGTTTTTATTAACTTGACCGGAAATGACTGAACACAACATGATATTTGAAGACATTGGTGCATTTTGATAAACATTGAACATCCTTTTTCATAACACTTGTTGCACTGTTATACAGAAAAGAATTTAAATAAGTAAATTTCAAGTAGAACAAAATAAAGAATATGGCCCTCTTCCGTTGGTTCCTCAAACATCCTTTGCAGTAGAAGTAAGAATAAATATATAATGACAGCTTGAAGAATAACACGGAATAGATCAGCAATAATTTTCATAAAGATGGAGGTGATGTTAATGTCCTCATTAAATAGTAGTCAAAATGAAGTCATGTAAAATCATTCTTCGTGATCTTTTCTGTATGTCGTTCAAGTTATAAGTGAGAATATATTCAGTGAACTCAACCATATAAACTTCAAAAGGGAAATGACTGTTTATATTTTTTAATAAAATCTATACTTTGTTACATAACGTATTTTCATAAATAGTAATATATTACCCTATTCTTTTACAATGTGAAACACATAAATCTACTAATAGCAAAGACTGTAATCCCTTAATGATTAACCAGGAGAGGAGGGATAATAAATAAAATCGAATTCCCGTTGAGATTGTTATATTCACTTCGTTTCCTTCTTTCTAGGGCTAATTATTAAGACATTTATCACTAAAAACTATTATTATGTAAAATAATCTTACACTATAAAATGTTTTCTGGTTTTATATAACTTCAAATGAAGTATACGTTGTATAAATCAATTCGTCAGAGTTTTATATTTAAAGCAAAAGACATTAGATTAAAATGCAGTTTTTTTTTCTGGTATATGTGATTTGAAGCTAACCAATCCACACGTTCCATCCTTGAGTTCATAATAGTTTATGTAGTATTTTAAAAGGGGCTTCATTTTCCACTTTACTGCTTCTTTTCAAATCAGTTCGTTAATCTATCTCTATTTGCGTTATAGTTCATTAGTGAGGAGAAAATACTTTCCAGACAAGTTCTTAACAAGGATTTTTGCTTTATAAAATGGGTTCCCAAGGGATGCTTTTTTCTAGTCACTAACGTTTTAAACTATTCATGTTGAATGTCAACCTTTATACATCCGTATCCGTATATACATCCTTATATATATATATATATATATATATATATATATATATATATATATATATATATATATATATATATAGTCGATTCTCCCGTTGACATTCGACGTATGAGGGTCAAGCAGATCAGTTTCCAGCCGACAGCCCGACAACAGCACATTAGATTTGATTAGAGTGGTGAAGTCTTCGTGCAGGACCATCCACACTTTTTGAAGGGACGAATACAGAAACCTGGTGCACTAAGTGCCACGAGGTTCCCAAACGACCCTCTGCAGGTTTTGAATTCAGAGTTGTCCTTCTTCTAGACCAGTTGCCATCCAAGGCTATAGAACCCAGTCTGTCCTGCTATTTTACCCATAGCTGGAGGGAGAGGAAGAGGATTCATACCTTTCCCAGGGGTATTAGCACGTAAGTGAATGTAATGGATTCGACTGGAATTCGAAATCGGCTCTGCGATTCCTCAATCCAGGTCGCTATCCATTACTCCTCCTATTACCTGGCTGAATAATAGTAAAAAAAATCGATGTTATTACACACCAATACTTAGTCACTCTTTTGGGGCTAATGTATGTGTGAACTGTCTCAGACGATCCTCGTCCAATGTAGGAAATATTGTTTCTGTTTACGATTGTATTTATTTCCATCAGATCATATATTTACAGCTAGTGTAAGCCGATTTAAAAGAATCACTCATATTTTATCTGCATTCTAATTCTTAGAAATAAGTTGAACTAAGCTTTTTTTTCAAGAACTACTAACCTCTGGGGACAAAACACAGCAATTTTAATCTCTTTAAATCCGAAAAATGAACGCAAATATCTTCAAATAATGGCTCAAATCGCGATCATTCGTTAACCACATCAATGCAATTTACTTCTACCATCTGTTATAATCCTATTTCACGCCATGGTCAGTGACGATCTATCACTGAGGCTTGAAGTGGGTGCACATTTTCACAAAAGATCACCTGGGTGAATAAAAAAGCCAAAATTTTTGTTCATATTTTGCAAAAGGAGAAATGATGTCGGGATAAGTTCTTTCATGATCTTGTTTACATTTATTGGAACTCGCTCGGTAGTTTTTTGCCTCTGTCCACATCTTGACTTACGGCTTTTCTGTGAGTATCGAATTTTCCAAGCTACCATACTTCAAAATGTAGCCTAGAAATTTCTGTTGTTAACTGTAAATATGATTTTTCTTTCAATTTTTATCTAAAAATGTCATAGTTGTTTACATGTTCTGCCCTTGATATTCTCAATATCCTTCTGTAGAACCACATATCTTTGAAGAGATTTTCTAGCATTTACTGACATATACGAGGACTGCTATAACATAAGATTTCAGGTTTGTTTTCTAGGTTTCTAATTAAATTTTTCTGTTTCTCAATATTTTCCTTAGCTTTTGGAAGGCATCTTTCGCTATCTCATTGTGTCATCGGATTTCAGTGTAACAATTCCCGCTTGTTGTTAAAATAATTCCTAGATATTTATATTTTTGTATTCGTATGATTTTTTTATCTTCAATTTATGGCTTACGTATTGGATTTGTTCCTTTTAAAATATGCATTCCGTCTTGCAATTGATTTTTAATCTGTTCTTCTCACTTTCCTTCATCAACTTTTGTAGGAGTTCTTGTAAGTCCCTCTCAGTGACAGCCATCAACACAGTGTCATCTGCCTATCTTATGTTGTTAAGATCGTACCTGACATGTGATATGATATTTTATTCACTTCAGTAAAGAATATATTTCTGCTTTTAGAGGTCGAGTATCTAAATAAGCTTTAAGTCCTGTGATATGTGTCCGATGCCTTTTGAGATGATACGCGTTTCGTTCTTTTTATAGTTGGCTATGCTATCGGTTTGTAAATAATTAACAGTAAATTCATCACTTAAAGATTTCCTACTGCAGCAATAATTAAAAAATGGATATCACATGAAATGAGAAGAGAAAAAGTACTGCATAATCAAAATGTGAGAATTTCCACAGTACTTCAAACAAAACGTTAAGGAAGAATCTATTTATACAGGAAAGAGCGATAACAGTTACCGGGCATGAATACCACTTGCCTGAAAAATGTATAAAAACAAAGATTTTATAAATTTTAACTGAGAGTATCGGTCAATGAAAGCCGAATATTGTCACATAAGGAAACGGTTAATGTTACCATTAGAAACTAAGACGGCAGTTACTATCGTTTCCAGTAGTGAAAAAAAAATAGTAACTCGAGTAGCATTGGTTGCTTGGGTAATAATTATGGATCTTTCCACATGAGCAAACGGCTAATATAGAAAGATAGAAGATAGAGATAGAAGTAAGAATAGGATTGGTAAGCATGTCTCTGGAAGAGAGTTCCACAAGCGAGAACTTCGAAACAATTAACAGTTAGTTTAGACTATTAGGTGATATCTAGCCATTAGAACTGTAAAATAATGAGAAAATTAAGAAAATCTACCACTGAGCTTAAATTCATAAAGTCTAGGTATAGCAGTTTACGTACATTCAATTATTTACCAAATGTCGAACAATCATCGTGTTACATAATAAAATATCTCATAATAAGTAAATGTAAATATACCTAATATAATCGGATGTTATATATTCAAATTCTGTGGCATAATTCTTATAATACTATTCCAGGGATTTAACATATATCTGATGATTAATTTAATTTCGATTATGAATGCATTGAATTGCATATTATATGATCCGATATAAAGTAATCTAATGTCGACAAAGAATGGTATATATCGACTTATTATAGCAATTTCCCAAGCGTAGCTTAGATTTGTAACAAGGCCGAAAATTATGGGGCACTCAGTGAGGAACAAACTCACTACTCTGTCGTAGTTATTCTAACATGACAAGCTTGCTAAGCATTACACCACATGCAGATGGGTAATATATATTACTGACTACATCGTATATAATACTTTGAGTAAATGACTAAAATTTAATTGAGAAAATGAAAATAAAACATACAATTCCAAATTATTCTCAACTGAGGACACACACACGCACAAAATACACACACATACATATATATATATACACACACACACATTCTTTCAGTCTTTCATATGTGATACACGTATCTCTTACGATTCCTGATATATATATATATATATATATATATATATATATATATATATATATATATATATATATATATATATTAATTTATTTCGTGAACACCTCTTCAGATTGAAATCTCCTCCGAAAATGGAGAAAATACAACGGACAGTCATATTATATTTGTAGCTGGAAGGTGAGAAATGAGTTAGGAAATAAAGGGATTAGGGATTAGTGATTGGTAATAATCAGTTCAACCAGCTAGAATTTATTCTATAATTTGGAGATTTTATATTGTTTTTTTTTACATTGGCCAATTCGGTTTGTAAATTTTGTGTAGGACAAACCTGGTCGATTCAAATTTAGTTAATTTAATGAAAGAGATCTTAAAGTCTAAAGTAAAATATAGTAAAACTTAAACATGTGTTTCTTTAGACCGAATAGAGAAGGAAGGATGGCTCTACAAAGGGTGGGATGGACAGGCGTTTTGGGGAAAAAGAAGTTGAGAAAGCAAAAGCGGGTTAGTAGCCAGGTTTAGCAGACTCCCCTAGATTTTTCTTAATTTTTGTCATTGGATTATGCAGTGGATTAACTGATGACTGTTGTCATGAAATAGTCCCAATAATAATTAGAAATCACAATAATACCAGTGATAGTCAAATAAAATTGATAAAATTTGACGGATTTTAAATAGATAAATATAACACATATATTTAGAGAGTTAAGTGTTCGAATAAAATTTCAAATCAAAATACCAAAAATAAAGAAATAAGCTTAAATGTTATCGAATATGAATAATGATACAACATGTGTTACTTTAGAAACATAGGTATCGTGTACATTGGCAAGACAGTCATAGGTCGAACTATGTTTGTAGAAAAATACAAGAAGCAAAAATGCCGTGTGGTTATTCAATAACATCCCACGTACGCACCAACCCATATAGACACGTGTACAAATCTCTATATTTACACATGAATGTACACCCATATCTGCAACTATTCATACCATCAAACGAACACTTCACGCGCGTCACCCTCCCAAAATCAAATGCGGTAAGCGTTTTTAGTCGATTTCAAATTGGTTTTGTGCCTACACGTGAAGATAAGTTCGTTTCGTTGGTTTAACAATTGGTTAGCATTGGTATATTTAATTATTGCGATTTTTCCTGTATAAACAGATCGCATCTTTCCCGGAAGTTGTAGGGGGTTCTAGAACGATAGATGATTACTCACATTGCGTTGAGGTTATTATCTTTAATCTTCAAATAATGCATGGATAGTGCGTTTCGCAAATCACTATTACAGAAGGTGTGCCGTAGACTGTATTGTCTATGTTTCCAATATCCGGCGGATATTCTTATATATGTCATTATGTCCCCGTTGTATTCATTCTGGAAAATGATAGTCTGGTATAATATGTTTTCCGAATTACAGACGCTTTCGACAGTGTAAATGGTTCAGGGTTTACAGCTGCAAGATGTTTTTTCTTTTTCTGTTTTACCGGTTTGGGATGCTTTTAATATTTGGCTGCTGTGTGTACTAATAATGTTCTGCATGTTTTTGGTGCAAGAGTAGCTAATCTTCAGGGTTTTTTCTGTTGAAGTTTTTTTCACTAGAGTGTTGTTTTGGTTAGATTGCTTGTCGACTTAGTTTAATATGTATTTATTAATATATATATATATATATATATATATATATATATATATATATATATATATATATATATATATATTGAAAGAACAACTCTATACTTTATTTTATTTACACAACATGTAGGAATGTACCAATAAATATTTTACTATATACATATATTTATGCACACATACATACACACCCACGCACACAACACACACATATATATATGATATATTTATATATAAATAATATAAATTATATATATATAGAGAGAAATAGATTGATAGATATCGAGTGCATACATCTATAAGTAACTTAATATTACATATACATACACACACGCATATATATGTATTTCCGTATAATATATATATATATATATATATATATATATATATATATATATATATATGTGTGTGTGTGTGTGTGTGTGTGTGTGTGTGTGTGTGTGTAGGGGAGAGAGAGCGAGAGAGAATGAGAGAGAAAGAGAAAAATAGATATATATAATCTGGTTTACTTGGTCACGATAATTTGTAGGATATATTTAGGAAATCTGACAGTAGCGCTTTAAACTGGTTCTTGAAGTTCTGTCTATTAACTTTAAAATCTAGTTATCGAACCGCTGGAAAATTCGAATTCCTTAACGTTTTAGAAATACGTCAATTAAATATCTCTCATTTCGTCCAAGACGTATATCCTCTATTTCCTGAGTCCTCGAAGACATCAACAAACCCACACACACATACACACTTCTAAATACATGCATACACACACACATATATATATATATATATATAATGCACACACACATATATATATATATATATATATATAGAGAGAGAGAGAGAGAGACACACACACACACACATATATATATATAGAGAGAGAGAGATACACATACACACACACACACACACACACACACACACACATATATATATATATATATATATATATATATATATGCTTCAAAAGTTAACAGATAGTTGAATTATACACGTAGGGAAATATTTTAACTTGGAATGGAAATCTGGTTTGAATCCGTTGGGGTTAAGAACTGTACTCGTTGGGGATGATCGATAGCACTGGTCTTTCCGAAATCTAATTAATCATTCTTTATTCTCTCGTATTCTTTGAACTTCAGATTAGACAGACACGCCGCTGTGAATAAATTTAAATGCCGTAAGCGGTGAACTTGGCGTGAGCTTCCATCAGGATATATGAGAAGGAACTGAGTTGGCTACGCTGTTCCCCCCCCCATACGTGAATACTAAGAATTGCTGATTTTTTAAAACGAGAGATTTTCTCGGACCACGCGCATAAGGGGAGGTATCACAAACACGGATCAACAATAACTTTGCATTCTATTTGCAATCGTTATTTTTTTGTCATATTCCTCGAAATATTTTTTATAGAATAAACTTAATTCAGTTTTCAATAGAAATATATTCTTTACTCTACGGACATAGAATTTTGATTTTTAAATAAATATAGCGTATTGCGATATTGCAATCGATGGGCAAAGTTCAAATTCCAGGTTAGTCTTTTACGTTCAGTTTTGTGTAAATAGCTTTTGGAAATCTTAATTGTTGTTGTTCCCTGGTTCACTTTGACCCGGGGTGGTAGCACCTGTTAGGGTCCCAGTTATGGGCAAATAGTTAACTATTACCAGCAGTATTTTCTGAAAAAAATATTACCAGCAATACAATTTTGAGGAAAATATATTACCAGAAACAGATTTTTGACAAAACAAAATATCACCAGCAATAAAAAAATTTTGTCAGCATTAAATAATCCATTGACGTTGATATGCCGTAAAACAAAATAAACCAAACCAATCTAAACCAAAGAATTTATATTCTATTCAAACGAATCTATACTGAAAATGTTTTCGGCATTAAATAACCCATTGAGTTTGATATGCCGTTAGACAAAATAAGCCAAATCAATCTAAACCAAAAAATAGATATTCTATTCAAACAAATTTATCCTAAAAATCTTGTCGGCATTAAATAACCCATTGTGGTTGATATGCCGTAAAACAAAATAAACCAAAATAAACCATTTGGAAAGACTATTTCATCTCTTCTGTCTCCACCTACCAGCTACAAGTTAATAGCAACGTAGCCTGGGATCTGTAGTCTTGGATGAAACACCGTCGAAATAAATGAAAACTCTAAATTAAATCACTGTAGATGGCATCTACTACATTTCAGAAGAATACATTGTAATTGACTGATAATAAATAAATTAAATTTTGAAGAGTCATGGTTGTCTTCCTCTTGAAAAATCACTGCATTTAAAAAAAATACAATTAATATAAAATTTACCTTGAATATAGTTGTGAAATGATCATATCTGAAAAACAGAAAATGGCATGCTTGGGAAGTTCTGAGTAGTGATTTAGAATGCATAATAAAATAGAATTGAGTCAAGTACAGCATCATCATACTGGTCGACATACTATTTTCCCTTGCTCATCATATAAGAAAATGTTCACCAATATTTTCCATGCAACGACCAGAAGTGATAGAACAATTCTTTTCTTTTCAAACATTATACCACATGCAAAGCAATGAAGCCTCTAGGTGTTAATATTTATTTTTTTTGCATTTCAGACCTAGCAAGGCGGGAAGCCACTAGCACGCAAAGGGTTATAAAGGATTTGGAGCGAGAGCAGGTAAGAGTGATAGAGGAAAGGATGAGGAGAGGGATAGTGGATAGATCAAAGCAACTGGAGATGTCAATTAACATTACATTTGAATAGTTGGTGATTATAGCTATCTGGGAAAAAGGAATAGGGAAAGGAGTTCCACAGGTGAGAGGTGCGAGATAGGAAGCTATTGGAGTAGAAGAGACGGCTACATTTAACAGTTTCGTGAAAGGTTGAGAGCAGGATACCAGCGTCGTAGGACGCTTGAATTCGCGAAGTCTGGGAACCAGTGAAAGCATATCATCGGAGCAATTACCATGAAAATATTTGTAAAAAAGACAGAGAAAAACAACGGCGCGTCTGTGAGTGAGTGACTGCAGACGAGATGCCAGATCAGGGCCAATTATATTGAATATCTGTCTCTGAATCTTATCAAGAACACAGAGGCAAACAGTAGTGGCTCCAGACCATATGTGGCATCAATACTCCATACAAGGGCGAATGGTTGATTTGTAGATTTGAAGGATCGATTCCCGGGAGAAACATTTCCTGGCGCGGCACAAGGAGGATATGTGAGAAAGAATAGGAAAGGTGTTAACATTTATGAGTAAAAGAAAAATTAATAGTGCAGAATGAACCGTAATGAACAGGAATTAAGAATACAGAAGGTAACAATTGATATTGCATTTAAATTTCTTAAAACCAAATTTGACCGGGAAGAAAGAAGGATGATGCACAAACTAGAGTTGCGAGGTACGGTTGCGTAATGGATAGCTGCTCGAACTGAGAAAATCGATGAGCCTAGTTCGAATTCCAGTTGGATCCATTCCAATCACTTACTTGCTAATACCCTAAAAGAACTCTGGATTCAAAACTGTATATAACTCTGGCGTAGCAAAAACTTTACAGCTAAAGGATCGTCCCCAATGGCTCGATGATCCTGATTACGGTTGAAGGAAGATGATGATGAGAGTTCCGAGTGAAGGATCATTTAGTATATAACTTACAGTTAGAACTAGAAGTTCCAAGTAAAAAGGATGTGACCTAACTGACAAACTATTATTCAGGTTAAAATTCGTAAAATCAAAGCATCAAATGAAAAACCTCATCAGAATGATTATCAGAAAAATATTTATAGAAAAAAAAACAAGAATTCTACCTTACTGCGGTGAGAAATAGACTGAATCCGGGATGCCAGGTCAGAATCAGTAATATTACATATTCTTCTTTTGAATTTATCAAGAACTATCGTAGATGCACTAGACTTGGCATGTCAGCAATATTCAATATGAAATACGGAACTTGACTTCGTAATTAATACGCATTTAAATAGGGGAAATTGTTATTCACCGTTATCTGAAATTTCACAATATGCATATTTTCAATAACATATCCTATTAATAACATATTTTTCTGTTTTCTTGAGCATTTAGCTTCTGTTTGTCATTGCTGTTTTAGTCAGTCTGTGATTCGGTCATTATATAAAAATTCTGTACATCGTTTATATTAAAATTTAAATTACGAAGGAACTAATTTAATTCAAAGATAAAAGCAAAAAACTTTACAGCTAAAGGATCGTCCCCAATGGCTCGATGATCCTGATTACGGTTGAAGGAAATTATTCATCCGAGTGAAGGAAATATCTGTTAGAACTAGAAGTTCAAGTAAAAGGATGTGACCCAACTGACAAACTATTATTCAGGTTCGTAAAATCAAAGCATTTTTCAGAATGATTTCAGAAAAATAATGAAAAAAACAAGTCTATTTAATGAATTGCCAGGTCAGAATCAGTAATATTAATATTCTTCTTTTGAATTTATCAAAAATAGGCACTAGGTTGGCATGGCAATATTCAAATGGAAACCTAAGCATTTAAATAAAAACAATATCTGAAATTTTTTGCATATTTCAATAAGACACCTTATAACATATTTTTCGTTTTCTTGAGCATTTAGCTTCTGTTTGTCATTGCTTTTATATAATTCGGTCATTTATATAAAAATTCTGAACATCGTTTTTTTTTATTTATTTAATTGTAAATAAAGTAATCTTAGAATTTCAGAATTATTCATAATTTGTCATGGATGATTTTACAGTCTATTTTTTAATCATTATCTTTTTGAATTTCATAAGACACCTTATACATATACGCTGAAGGTAGTTTTATATAAATAACATTTCGCCTGAATCTCGTTTTTTTTTATTTATTTATTGTAAATAGTCTTGTTAGGTGCACTAATTGTCATGGATCGTACAGGTATTTTTTTAATCATTTCATCTCAAGTAAGGCAATAAAGCCACCAAGATGCAAAGGGTTACTGATTGTTAGAGAATATGAAAAAAAGAAAACACTATTTAGGAGAGAAGACAATAAAAGATCAAGTATTAAGAAGGCAGATGATAACGATTGCATTTAAATGTTGAAAATAAAAGTTGACAGGAAAGCAAGAAACAAGAAGAGAATACAACAAGGGAGAACTCTAGGAGAAGAAACTGTTAGCATAGAACTTGCAGTTACATCTTGACATTTCAAGTGTAAAATAATGAGAATTTGCCAAAAATCTAGTACTACGCTTAATGTTATATGTACCATAGAACAAAGTAATATTTATTTTGAAAATACAAAAAATGTGGCGGAACGCCAAACGGAAGGATAAAAGAAGGTTGTCTTTTTTAGTGTGTCTTATCTTAAACTTCGCTAACCATAATTACTAAGCCAAACATACAACAGTATTCCTTACATGAAATTAACACGTTCTTACCATTCTTACTATAGCCACCATATTAAATCAAAGTCTTTATAAAGTCCAAACCAGTTCCCACATGTACAATTTATCTGGGGATTGGGGATGAAATAAACAACTTTTAAAAATGTTACCCTAAAATATATTTAAAATGATTACAATCTTTATCATCGAATAAAGTTCATCAGAACAATCACGATGAAAATGTTTATAGAAAAGAGACAGAGACGCTGCATTACGACTGTCAAAAGGGATTGAATCCGAGATGGCAGTGGTAGACTAATAATATTGCAGATAATTGTTGGATTATATCAAGAATCTCTAAATATATAGCGGGAACACCATACAAGATATGATATCAATATTCAAAACAAGGACGAATGGTAGATTTATTAATTATAAGTATTTTTGTGGAATTTCTTCCTAACATTTTCTTTCAAAGAGTGTAGCAATTCAAAACCGTGATTATACCATTATTCCCGATTATAAGTAAATTCTTCGGAAAGACGTTTCATAATACCCTTTATCTTTTTTCTATATGACCTGAATTCATTTTCTCTCATTACGCAGACGGTTTGATCACTGTAAATATTATAGATTGTTCTATTGCCTAAATAAGATAAGTTTCCCTAATAGTTAAAATAATTCTATGTGTCTTAATTTATCAAAATTTATCATCTAGTCTATGAAACTTATGCTCTCTGGAGTTATTTGATCTTGAATAAAATATATAGATGCCTTGAAAATAGTTTGATTTAGAACAAATCTTATTTTCCTTTTTACTAAATCTTGTAAATATAATGGATGTAAAATTTGAATAATACAGGTTTTACCTAAACATTTTCCTTACTAGAATAAATGCAGTAACTATCAATAAAAATATTTGTATTTCCATAAAGCCTTGAACGAAAGAATTCGTTTCTTGTGAAATTGAACGTTTAATGGTCTGAATCATCTCGGAACCAATTTGACAAACACATTAAGACGTGATATATTTCCCTGTCGAAAATAAAATCCTTACAGAAAATCATGATATGCTTGGAAGTTCCGTGCACGCAAGGAATACACAATGAAGTGTTGAAATGCAACGAATTTTCACATCATTGCATTTGCCGCGGTGTTAAGTGCCGTTTGGTTGAAGATTCTGTCTTCAATATCGGAAACACAATGAATAAGCGACTGCTGATCGTCAATTAAGTAACAAGAGCTCGTGCCTTAAAAGGCTGACCCTTTCTCTTACGATTGACTGCTGGCTTGCATGTTTAGCGCGAAGCGGAAAAGAAAGAGTTTACAGAGGCGATCTGAAAGATTTAGTTTTATTAATAAGCAGGCTATGAAAACTGAAACAGTATGGGTCGCTGCCGGCTGACCCTGGCATTGGTCAATCTAATATGCACCATCAATAAGGCCTGTGATAAACAGTGGGGCGCGAGCACCGAGATTGATTTGATTCTAGCCGACAAGTTAAATAATAGTCAGGCGTTATATCTTCTGCATTGTTAAGTTCTCTCTTATGTCCATAACTAATGCAAGGTTTCTGGTCATAGGCGGTTAAAAGAATCAATAGTTTGGGGATAGCATGTTTGTACAGAAAATGATTTTAAAATCTGTACATGTCTAAAGGACTATATTGTTGCTTTAATTCAAATAAATTTCAGATAGATAGATTCATTTAGTAATACAAAAGCATGACTAGGCTATATAGTCAAATGATAATTAAAAGAGTCAGCATGTAATGATGATTTCAATATCTACACTGATTACCGTAATTCTCCATGTATAATACGCATTTTTTCTAAAAAAATAATAAGCAAAATTAGGGGTGAATATTATGCAATCCTTTAAGAATCGCCTTAAAATAAAATAAAAATTATCATAAAACTAAATTAGAATAATATAATTTATGTTTAATAAAATTTTTAAATAACAGTAGGAAACGCTGGCCGTAATAAAATTGGGGAGGTAAAATCTATAAAGTTTGATTACCAAACAAGGGGTGCGTATTATGCGTGAGTAGAAGCCTTTTTCCACACTTTCAGCACAATTTTAGGTGTGATTGTTATGGATGAGGGCGTATTATACATGGGGAATTACGGTATATTTGCATATTCCTACTATACACCGCGAACCTTCAGGACAATAACGTACATGATCTCCACAATCCCGTAGACCTTTGTAGCTCTTAGTAAATGTTGAGGGGTCCAGCCCTTTTTTTTATACAAATGGACTCACCCAGTGTATACTTATACTACTGCCAGTGAATACCCGAGGAGTCGAGTCGGATCCAGAGTGACAGGGTAAAAGGTCGTAGGTAACCGGAAGAGTGAGGGTGAGGTAACGGCGTTGTAGGAGTCACAGTGAGCGAGCACGTAGTCTCAGTAAAATGTCATACAGCGATACTTCAATACCAAAGACTGTATATATATATATATATATATATATATATATATATATATATATATATATATATATATATTGCTACTAACCCATTTTCCTGGGACTACTAACCTGATTTATCAGTTTGTATTATTACGTTGATACATTATTTTCATATATTCATTCCTGGCGTTTGTTATTTATTGGTACCGGATTTCAACCCGGAATCCACAACAGTAAATATGCTAGTTTTGCTATCACTTCTAAACCCAGTGTAGCCATCCATCTATACAAGCTCTTTAAGTAAGTTGTGACCTGTTTTCTTCTATCATTTTGCCTTCAATATCTTCTGTAAATGTCAAAATTTCTAAGTCGTGTTTCTTCATTATAGGCTATAGAAATTTCAACTGTCTATTACGGAAGTTATGAATAAGTGAGCATTTTGTTGCCATTGGCTCTCGAACTTTTTCATTGCTCATAAGTTATACCATTAGTATTCTCATCATATGTAGAAGAACATTTGCGATGAGACTGTCCAGCATTCAATGTCATATAACAGAACTAGAATGATATAACAATGAAGTACACGTTTTTCATTTCTAACGAAAACTAAACTTCTCTCATTTAATCATCAGAAAAATCCCTCTCTGCCTTCCATATGCCAATATTAGTGGTTAATATATATATATATATATATATATATATATATATTAGTGGTAAATATACACATACATATGAAAAATGTATAAATATATATACACTGATTCATGCAAATACATATATATTTTTTGAATAAAAAATCACAAAAGGATAGAATCCAGGTAGAACTCAATATCCAGGACAGTGTAAGGATATAATAAAATGTCTTAAACACTAATATTCCGTGATCATAATTTATTCCACTGGAATCGTAAATACGATCCAATTCATCAGACCTACAACTTCAAACAGAAAACAGAAAAAACAACTCCGGAAATAAAAATAGAATTTAGAGAGAGTGTAAGTATTGGGACGAATGTTAGCGATAAAGAGAGGGGTAACCAACGAGAGAAGGTGGGAGATTAAATCTTAACAGAGAGGAGATTTAGAGAGGGGAGGTGAAGACGGTTTAAGTTAGAGAAATATGAATGTTGTCGGATGTCTAATACATTAAAGATGTAACCGGAAAGGATTCATTTTGTGGTGACACACACACACACACAAACAAACAAACACACACACACACACACACACACACACACACACACACACACACACACACACACACATATATATATATATATATATATATATATATATACCTACATATAAAAATTTCCAAGAGGATAGAATCCAGGTAGAACTCAATGTCAAGGACAGAGTAAGAATATATATAAGTAAAAGAAATGTGTGGATTTAGACAAATCATTATAGTAATTCATCTACTCTAGATGAATCCTCAACTGAATCCAGAAAGCACTGGACGGCCGTTTCGCCCTATTTGAGTCTCATAACTATGCACATCCACTACCGAGATACGAACCCGGATTATTTCGATACAATGCAAGCGTCACACCAAATGTATAAAGGGTCTCGGTAGCGAAGAAGAAACTGAATAGACTTGATATAGTGCCGCTACTCACAAATTTCGTGTTGATAATCATCCAAGTATTCATAACCCGACGGATTTTGCCCAAAGAGCCACGTCATTCATTTCCTCCGAAAATCTCCATCGCAGAGCATTAGCTTGGTCAAGGAAAGCTGGAGATTTGGATAAATCATTATAGCGATTCATCGAATCTAGAAGAATCCTCAACAGAATTCAGAAAGCACTGGACGGTCGTTTTATCATATTTGGGACTCATCATTGAAGATTCTTCTAGTCTCAGTGAATTATTATATATATATACACACACACACACACATATATATATATATATATATATATATATATATATATATATATATATATATATATATAAGTTGTGGACAGAATGATTCTCCCACATTATATTTCCTAGGGAAAGGCAAATATTTTAAGTATTTACTTAATTTATTATAAATAGTTGCCTCCAAATTACTTTTAATAATTCGTGATATTTTTAAGAAATTTCGAGTGTATTCATAGTTATCAATTTTTTCGAAAAATTATTGCTGTCCAAAATTGAATATCTTCTTGTGGATATTTTCAAATAATATTGCTCTATGCCAATTATAATATTTTTTTGAAAATTTGATATTTAATGCAAACCTTCTTTGTAAATGAGTTCACATTGACATGATTCTTTCAAATTATAAAAGATAATCAAGAAAAATATATGTGTCATTTACCGCGATAACCTATTCACTCTGCAACAATGGCGATGTTGGCTGAACTTGATAAGTAACACTGAATGAAGATAGTTCATGCATATAAACGAGGTGATGGATATACAACATTTTCCAATGTTTTAAATTTTCCTTTACAGACAATTCGTAGCATTATATAGAAGTAAAACGAGACTCATTATGCTGAGAATAAATAAAGGACTGGTAGAGCCGGTTAATTTCTGATAAAATAGAAAGGATCATTTTTAGAGACGTCTCGAAGAATCCTCACTTAATGATAAAAGACATTTCATTAATGAGAACTTTGTTTTCTAGTCAGATGAATGTAATCTCGAAATATTTGGTCACATGAAAACACACTTTTTATGTAGAAAAGTTAATGCTGCTCAGAAACTAAAATATACCCTCTCTGCAATTATCATAGTGTTGGGAATATTCTGTTCTGCAGATGTTTTGCTGGTTCTAGTCCAGAAGAACTAGTGAGAGTACATGGTATTATGGATAAAGAGCAGTATTTTGATATTCTTAAAAATAATATAAAACAAAGAGTAAGAAAGATATCATTGGTGAGTCACTGGAAGTTCCAACATGACAATGACCGGAAACACACGAAAGACATTGTTACAAAATACTTAAATGACAGAAAAATTAAGGTATTATTCGATCTGCACAAATCCTCGTTCTGAGTAAGACGTTAAACTACATCCGCGTCTTGGGTAAGACGTTAAACTACATCCGCGAGCTGGGTAATACGTTAAACTACGTCCAGCAGCAAGGCCTCTGATCAGGAGGTTTTGAAAAGCGTTGAACCACCTCTTAATTGCTGGTGTTCCCATGTCCACACAGATTTGGGGTGGTAGCACCAGTTAGGGTCCTAGTTATGGGAAAATAGTTAACTATTACCAGCAATACTTTTTAAAAAAAAATATTACCAGCAATACAATTTGAAGGAAATATATTACCAGAAACAGATTTTTGACAAAACAAAATATTACCAGCATTAAATAACCCATTAAGGTTGATATGCCGTTAAACAAAATAAACCAAACCTGCAGAAATCCTGACCTAAACTCCATTGAAAACTCATGGGCAGATGTGAAGAAAAAAGTAAGAAAAAGAAGATCTTTGAAATTAAAGGAACTAGTAGGTAATGTCAAGAAAGAATGGAGTAAAATATCTATCAGTGTGTCTAATCACCTTGTAAGCACCTACCAAAAATGATGAAAGTCAATAATCACGAATAAAGGTTACAAAATTGAATATTCAGTCAAGGGGTCTAATAATTTTGAATATGTTATTTTTTTGGTGTTTTATTTAGATTATTCTTCAATGTTAAAATGCAAATTGTGTTTTTGGCATCTCTGCACATAATTTCAAATACATTATTTCATCATTTGTGAAAAAATGCACACGAAAACCCATTAAAATTTCAGGTAATAGATATTTATTTGTAATTATGGAAACTGGCAGTGAACAACTCTATCCACAACTGTATGTTTGTGCATGCATGTATATCTATCTATCTATCTATCTATCTCTCTATCTATCTATCTATCTATCTATCTCTCTCTATATATATATATATATATATATATATCAACGTAAATAACCAAAGTTTACATATATATATATATATATATATATACCAACGTAAATAACCACTTATTATATATATATATATATATATATATATATATATATATATATATATATATATATATATATATATATATATATTGGTTATTTACGTTGATGTATTACTTATAAAACAATATCAGTTATGACAAAACTAAAAGTATCTAGAACAGACTTTATTTTCACCTTTCACCGTCTTTATTAATGTCTTCATATGGGAATGCTGATACATAATTTTTCACGTGGCTGGCAGCTTCAATGAAATCCATTCTGTAATCCATCTGACCATTATCGCTTCTATGCGCCCATCAATTCTCTGCATTCAGAAAACAGGTTTGGACGCAGCCAAATATGACACAGATTGATAACTCATATGTTTTCTATCAGAGAATTCACCAGATATGTATGAAATACGGGAAATTATTTCCTTCTGTCTATTTTTTCATATTTCGCTTCAGTAATATATTTTACGATTTTTCCTTGGGTTAGAGCATAACAAGCTTTAAGTTTTAACAATTTTCCCTCTGATCAAAATACCTTAATCGTATGGTGATAACGGCCACTATTTTGTTGTCTAAAATTGTCTAAATTAGCGCTTCATTTTATTATTGACATTCTCGTTGAAGATCGAAAATAATATGTCAAATTTTGTTTCTAATATATGTTTATATTTTAATAAAGCCCAAAAGGCCAATGAATGAAAATATTGTATATATATATAATAATCGTCCCCACCTCGTTAGCTCGCACGACCGTTTCGCCCGGCGAATACCTCATAGATAATAGAGTATTCTATTTTGATCGCGCGAAATGTAAGTCATATTACAGACGCTACTTGGTTTCCTGTGGAAGAACATAAAGAAAGATTCAATGAAGTCTATTCCATGACCTCGTGTTTTTCCCGCTTTCATCTAGGAGAATCCTGTTTCTCTGACATATGACTTCTTCGTCTGAGAGAATGTTGATTCTCTGGTATATATGAAGACTGATGATAGATCACTGTTTAGCTTACTTTTCTCGAATCCTATCTCTGTTCCCTCAAGTTTTCTTCTGGAATTAAATTGTTCAGCATTCGCTCTCATATGGGAGAATTGATGGTAATTCCAGTTCTGCATTATTTTGTAGAACTCCTTCTCCGTTGCTTCATCTCTTAACCTGCTACTGTGCAGCATTGCTTGCTATATATGATATTTGATTATAAACCGAAATGAAGCATTTTTATCGAAGTATATCTTCCGATTCAAGCCCATTTATTATCTCAGAGGAAATTGTCCATCATTCACTGCCATATATGACGATTGATTATACATCGTAGTTCAGCATTCTTTTCTAGAAACTTATTTCTGTTGCCTGTGCTCCTAATATGGAAGGAAATTGTTCAGCATTAACAAAAATATATGAGGATTGATGACACATCCCAGTTCAACATACACTTGTAGAACTGTATGTCTGTTGCCTGGAGACTGCTCATTATCACTGATGAGTTTGTCCATCTAACATATGCGAATATTGATGATAGATCGCAGTTCAGAAATCTTTTTAAGAACCTTACAATTGTTGCCCCATATTTCTTCTTGATCAGTGAGAAAATTGTTCAGCATTCATTGCCATACAGGAAGATAGTTGATAAATATATTAATGGAGAATAATCAATTTTAGAGGAAAAACAAGAAAGAGATCTCTAATCTAAGGGTTAAATAGTAAAATCTGTATCAGGAAATCTTTATTACGCCACACACATTCTTACAACTCAAAAAGATGTTTCGGTTTTAAATAAATTAAAAAAGATCGATAAACCGTAAAAACAAATCAATCAACCAACAGTAAGCATTTTCGATACCTAGGTTAGCCATTTTTAAAAAGGTCATGAATACAAAAATTCAGACAGAAAAAACTATCTTTAAAGAGTATATAAATAGAAGACAAATAGATTCGAGTTCAATCCTCACCTGGGCACACATATGAATTTCTTGCATCCAAAAAATCTAAATTGAATCTATATCAGTAATCTGTTAAAAACGTAAATTGCCAGGCTATATGATATCATTAAACGTACCATTAACATAGCCAGTAAGTCAGTGAATCATTCTTCAGATTGTTTAATATGAGAAGAGTGCAGCTGGTGACGGCTCGACGC
Source organism: Acanthosepion pharaonis (assembly GCA_903632075.3). Taxonomy (NCBI): domain Eukaryota; kingdom Metazoa; phylum Mollusca; class Cephalopoda; order Sepiida; family Sepiidae; genus Acanthosepion; species Acanthosepion pharaonis. Next base: position 593,704 of record CAHIKZ030000197.1, read on the forward strand.
AGCAGACAGCGCCTTGTCAGAACACCTGACGTCACTGTTTGAACCCTGGAGGACTATCAGAGTTTGTGTTGTCCCTTATGTCTTGGGTTGATTGTAGATGTGAGTTCTTTGTAAAACTCTTAGACACGGTTATATGTCGGACATCGTGTTTCCATAATGATGTGGTATGTTTTTGCATGGTTTGGGCCCGCTGGGCATCTAAATCAATATGACAATGACAGTTATGTTATACTGTTTTGTGGTCATTTTCACTCATACGGGAATTTCATGTACCCAACCAAAATCGGTTATTCCAGCAGTATAAGAAAACGTGCCATCTTGGCCAGGCATAACTGTATTGACGTAAGTAGCTGTTTGGAAACATGGAAAATGGCTTGACAAAAGAAGAGATATTGTGATAGCAAGGGATCCTTCCAAAAGCTATTATAAAGCTAAAGTAACAACATCTATTATAAAGCTAAAGTAAAACAAAGAAATGTTTCATTAGTAAAATATTTAAAAAAAAACACAAATATTCCGAAATGCTACGTAATATCAGTACCCCTATATGGCAGTGAATGACTGACAATATAATTAAGGAAAGCGAGAAGACACGATTAAACATCAAAGTTGGTTCTCTGTGTCGCGCCAAAATGTTTTTCTCTCCCGAGTCCATCCTTCAATTCTCTAAATCAACCATTCGCTCTTGCATCGAATACTGCTAACTGGAGCCCCTGCTGTTCAACTTAAGGTCCTCGAAAAATCCAGAGACGGATATGCAATGTGATCGGCGCTGATCTAGTATCTCATTTACAGTCGCTATCTGACAGACGTGCCGTTGATTCCCTCTGTCTTTTCTACAGAAACTTCCACAGTAACTCCTCCTCCGAGCTACATTCACTGGTTCCCAAACTGCATGAATTTAAACGTGCTAGTGGGTTGTCATCTCAGCCCCAGCCTTTCACTGTCAAAACTGTTAAATGTAGCCGTCTCTTCTACGCCAATAGGCTAATGTATTACACTTCCCATCTGTGGAACTCCCTTCCTCTTACTTTCTTCCCTGGTTGCTATAATCTCCAAATATTCAAATGCAATGTCAGTCCACATCTTCAGATTCCTTATCTATTCCCCGTCTTTCTCTTTATCCTTTCCTCTATCATACCTCTTTACTCTAGTTCTCACTCTCTGTAGCTCTTTGCGTGCTAGTGGAACGCCTTGCTTGGGGGGAAATGCTTTCAAAAAGTTGATAACACAAGGAAAAGCCAAACATGGAATGTACAAATTGAAGATACGAAAATCAAACACCTGCAACAATATAAATATATGGTAATTGTTTTAACAAAGAACGGAAAGTGCTACACTGAAATCCGATGGCTTAATGGGATAGCGAAAATGGACCTGCAAAAGCTAATCAAAGTATTAAGATACAGAAAAATAAACTGAAACAAAGATAAGGGTAATGAACTTTTATCCGTCCTACTATATGTCAGTGAATACTGGACAATCTCCTCACAGATGAAGGAGAGATTTAAAGCAACAGAAATATTGTTCTACAGAGTAACATGGACAGGACATAAGAGGAACGAGGAAGTTTTAGAGAAAATGGAAACAATGAGAATACTTATATTTAACATCAGGAAGAGACAAGTGAAATATCTAGGATAGATAACAAAGAAAGAAAGCTTGGAAAATCTGACACTCACAGAACAGACTGAAGTTTATAAGGGCAGAGGAAAGCAGCGTTAAGATGATTTTCGTTAATGAATGGCAGAATAAGGTTTAGGAGAAACGACAAAAATACAGAAAATTGCGGAAAGTCATGATTGCCAACGTGTAGAAGAGACAAGGCACATCGAAGAAGGAGTATATGTTCACATGCAAGTACCTTTATTTATTTATGTCAGCGAGCTTTGCATAACACGACATGAATCAGTACCGTACTAGAGGTCTCGCGAACTATTCTGAGTTCGACGCCACACAAAATTGCCGGGCTTTACCATGCTAGTGGCGATGCAACAAGAAACTAGTCTCCTATACGATAACACACCTCACATATGTCGACGAATAAATCGTATGAAACATATAATCTATATATTTTCTACTTTCTACGATATCTTTAATAAAACGCGCAAGTAAAATTTTACAAATAGAAGATTTTTCCATTGGTTGAAAGTTTTTTTCATGAGCAGATATTCTTGTGTTTAAGATGTTTTTCTTTTGCTTTTTCATTTCAGTGATACTTACGAATTTTTCGGCCGTCTTTAATAATGAATTAATTAATGATTTTAATTATACCGATAAGCAAAAAGATGATAAAATGACAATATATATAAGAAAATCATTATTAATTGTTAAATACGAGAGAGAAAATATATTGTGAACAGTCTGCTAATTGCAGGGCACCTAATCCCTGACTGACTTCCGTATTTCTTTAGGTTTTCTAAATATTTCCCAGTGGCCATCAAGAATAGTTTTAAAAAGCAATGTAATTAAATTAAAGAAATTAAGCAGCATAATTAAACAATAATCATATCGTCTGTCGTTTTATACTTTTTTATTTGTTATTAATTTTCAAAAAATATTTAAATGACACCAAAGCAAACACTTCAATGTAATTTTTAACACACGGCAACATAGCGCGAACGTTGACAAAATTATTGCTTTAAAAATAATCAATTAAATCGTTTGTTCAATTAATCAGTGTTGTTCACTCAAAAAAAGCAATTCTTTGAAAGGCACGAAATATTTGTTTGAAAGATGGAAATTAAAAAGGAACAAACGATTCTGTGGATATCTTCACATATCAAATGACGATTTGAGTGATTTCCATATATATTTACTTTCAAAACTTGATATTTATTTGAAATTCAGATTTTAATATTAAAATTAAGTGTTCTTGGAGCTTCTTTCCGTCGGCCCATCTCCCAGCATTCTTCGTGACTAGTTTTGAATATTTATACAAGAGGCTAAGCAAGTATGCAGTAAATCGATTTTCTCTATCATTATTGACCTTCTTCCGAGGCATTGGCTTCACATTACTTAACGATCATTTTCGTTTACTTGACTGAACGCTCTGTATAGGGATCTGTTCCGTTGTCCTCGGAAATCGCTCATCGCGTCAGACTGAAAAAAGAATTTCTTCACCAGTGTGACAAATATTCAAGAGTCTCTCACCATGAATAAGGAATGCTTTATTGAATCTAAGATATTTGCAGGTTATTTAAAGCCAGAAAATATTTTAGATATTAACAGAATTTATTTGAAGATAATAATGGTTTGATGATACAAAACATACTCGACGTTGCATAACTCCAGTGATCGTAAGGCAAAAGGTATTTTAATCTGATATTGACATAAGACCTGAATAACAAAGAAACAGCTTAAGTCAATAACGATTAGTTTAATATGGCACAGGGCCATATTAATTTATAGGAATTTATAGGAATGATGGTTCTTTCTTATTTCTCTTCAAAACGTGCGAGATCATGACTCTCCACAACTTTCACTTCTTTGTAACTGTTAGAAATGAGAAGCAAAATATATTGCGACATATTATGAGACAAAAGTTATTAGGAAATTTTAATAAATACAAGGCATATTGCAGTCAGAACTGATAGTCGGAAACTTAATTTAATCTATCGAACGTGCTTGTACTAATGCATAGTAGAAAAAGATATGAGATAGTAAAAAAGCATATATTGCTAAGTGCAAATATATATTACTATATTTATCGTTTGCTTAAAGAAATCCACAAGTTAATTATAAGCATTACAAGAGCACTTCTAATAATCATTAGTGTATATAAAAAGGCTACATTTGTGTATGGAACAATTAAAAACAAATTTAACATAAGAGATGAGGAAATTGTACATAGAATAGGCTACGTTAGAATTAGTTTTGCCCTAAACGTCTCATTGCCGCAAAAACAAAACAGTAATCACACAAATACAAGCAATGTTCTTAAACAACCTCGTCAGATTCAGACTTTCTTATGGAATGAAACATATTCGTTCAGAAATATACAAACTGTCAACTCTATAAAACTGCTCTCTTAGATCAATGGTTAAAATGGTTTTGAGAGAGAGAGAGAACCTCTAGGTATTGTCGAATAGCACACTTGCTCGATCCAAGTGGAATGACATTACATAAAAAAAAGAAAGAATTGCACCAAATATCAGAAACCACAGAAGAAATGGGATTTAAATGTTTGAAGATTAAATAATCTCATAATCTAGAGGCTGACTTTACACACCACATCATATAAAATGCACGGAAAGAAATGCTGAAAAATCCTAGCAAGAGCGATAACAAATCCTAGACTTAAAAAACATATTCTCATGGAAAATTGTTTTAAGGGGAAGATTGTGAAAATTTCAACTGACAGCGGCACTAGCTGCACAGACAATGAATGCCGATTTTATCCACATAAGGAAACGACTAAAATTAATTTAACACTAACACATAATGAAATAAATCAAAATAATGTACAATTTTCTGGCTATTGATGGGCCTATGATGGTGCTTTATTCTAGGTCGTCTCTTGCTCCACAGCTTACTTAAAATAGTATTAACAAAAATGACGATTTTTTTGCTTAGTCGTTATTATTAGAAGACAGGGATAGATGTGATAGCTCAGATTCTAAGAAGCAGCGGCATGTATGGTGTCACATAAACGCATGTCGCACGTTCGCTCAGCGTCCATCTGCGTACGGTCTTAGTCGGTCTCTCGAATATAGTTGTATGAAGCTTATTGACGCTTCAAAATTCTTATGGCCCATATTCACGCAATTTTGGACTTATATTCAAAAACCAGACAAAGGCAATCCATCACTGACACAATACCACGCCACTGGGCACTCCCACCATTCGCTGACCATTCTGGCTGACCATTCTGTAACAAATGGATATATTCACTTGTTTATCTACATTTATTGGATATTCAGTACCAAAATCTAAATATTTTGAACGCGTATGTACGCCATCAACTACAAATTAAATGCATTGATCCTTTTGCTATAAAATTTTATTGTAGGTAATTTTAACACACACACACACACACACATATATATATATATATATATATATATATATATATATATATATATATATATAGAAAGAACAGTAAGATATATAATCCGGTGTTCTTATAGATATTTTTATTTTTACAAAATAGTGCTCAATGTAAATTTACAAAATTAATTACAAAATTAAATTCGGGACTCTTAGCTTCCATTTTTGAAACATGGTTATATATATATATATATATATATATATATATATATATATATATATATATATATATATATATATATATATATATATTTTTAGTTATATAAATAAAATATATTGCTTCTATTTTCACTTTAAAATGGATTTCTGCACTTTCATGGTGTTTCATTTTCTTTTGGTGTCCGCTATGTTTCCATTGCTGGGACTGTAACAGGCATAACCAGCCCGGATCAGCGTAGATCTGAGAACATCAGAAATTAAGATGTGGTTCCAACATCCTTAAATCCTACAATCTCCCAATCAGAGGTTTTGCTGCCGGATGTAGTTCATCATCATACCTACGACTCTATTTCTTTGCGTTTTTATTTCATCTGAGACAAGTGTTTTTCTCCTACTGATATTTCCATTCTGGCTCATATTGTTCTCATGCAATTTCCAGTTGTTTAGATAAGAGCGGATTTTGGCATAGTTATTTATGAAGAGTCAGGAAGTACCGATCTAGTTTGGTGATAAATTGTTACAATAATTATTTTGAAAATTATCGGTATTAACGCCTTACAACGGTTTTCAATTACAACGAGAAATCTTGCATTATTGTCTATCACTAACAAGTTGTACAATCTCAGTAAGATTTACACAAAGAGGGAGAAAATCTTTCATTCAATATATGCACTAGGATTCCTTCTAATTTACTTTTTATGCCAAATATTAACATTAGCGATATAGACACTCGAACTTCAGCGAAAAACAATGCAGTTGTGGCTATATGTCTCAAAACACTAGCAAATTTAGTCCCAATACCATTCAATAAAATATATTCAGTGGCTTGTCATTATCAAAAGTACGGCTCGCTATTATCATTATATTGTTCTGCAAACCTGCTGGTTCCGGGAGTGATTCATACAATTGCCCATTTAGACACATCACACGACTCAGGGACATGACAATGTATTCTTCAATATTTTCATCAATCCACACACACACACACATATATATATATATATATATATATATATATATATATATATATATACATATATATATAATGGACTCTCCCATCGAGTTCGACGTATGAGGTTCCGACGAGCACGAACTAATTATATGCACGCCTCCGACGGGCATGACTTTCCAGACCACCTCTAGAATTGCACAAAAGACCACAAAAAGTAGAGGAGAATATATTGTATCCAAGTGCAGCAAGAACACTGTTAGCTGTCTTATTTTGCTTCCGTATTTGACTCAGTCGAATGATGCTTACTTCGTAATAATGCATTATTCCTGAATGGCAGCTAGAACGATACTCTGATCTCTTCAGAGATAACTCTTCAATGATCTGGAATGGTATGTTTACGCAAGAATGGTTGCTCTTGATTTAAGGTCTACCAAAATATGAATGAACACTATGCAGTTCACTGTAAAAAGAACTTTTGGTATGCTATCATCGCTCATCCTTGCCATATGGCCAACCTAACGTAGTTGTGATTCCATTATGAAGGTCTCTACGATAGCAATCTTGCATTTCTCAAAAATGTCGGCGTTTGACACTCGATCATCAAACGTTAGGCCACAGATTGTACAGAGCCTTATGGATTAAATTTATTTAGCTAATTAGTTCCACAATAATATATATATATATATATATATATATATATATATATATATATATATATATATATATATATATAATGTATTTGGGACACAGATGATTATTTAAACATATATTGTTAAACATAGCAGGCAATGAATGTCTATTATATATGATCATGAACCGTTCTAAACTCCATATATGCTTTAATTTCTGGTCAAAATAAAGACAAAAATTGACCAACATTTGAATGTTTTTTTTATGAAGCTGTTCCTGGATCTAAGCTTTTGACTCACATGTGCCATCTTCAGAAGATCCAAATGTTGGAGGCTAATGTCACTAGTATGCAGGTGGTGACAGGGAGTGAAAGTGAAACAGAAGATTGATGAAATTACAAAAGATGAAAGGGGCTTAAGATGACAACACCAATGGCTTCTGTTATCAATTATAGTCATTTAAAAATATTTGTGGAGATTTCGTAGTTTATTTTCATAGTTTTTTTTGTGGAGATTTCGTAGTTTGTGCAGGTTGTTTAGATTTATACCAACGATTTCACATAATACTTCTCGTTATCACTCTCGCGTGGTCATGTGTGACGTCACGAGCCGCGACGCGATTTTCCTTTCCGCATCTCGTACACACGAGTTTGTCGTTGTTTGAAATTTTTCATGCAAAACAAACAGACTATCATTATTTTTTCATCCGTGTATTGGTTGATATATTGAAAAGTAATTGTCATCTTTGATAATGGCTTATGCAAGCCTGAAGCTTGGATTGGATTTAAACATGTATCTATATGGTGATTTCCTTTCGTCTGTCAGTGTTAATGTTATTAAGTTTATCAGACAATATGAAAGGAACTTACTCTAAATAAATAGACAATTTGTCTATAGTATTTAATGAATCATGCATCAATATATATATATATATATATATATATGTGTGTGTGTGTGTGTGTGTGTGTGGAATAATAGGAAAATAGCTCTGTGAAAATATTTGTAGAAAATAGAGAGAAGCTAGGTCACATCGATAAGAAAATCACTAAAGCCTGGTCATAATCGATTATATTACAGATCCTTCTCTGAATTTTATCAACAACCTCTTGATGTATAACAAGAGCATGAGACCAGATGTGACGAAAGTACTCACTGCATGGACGAATACCAGATTAGCAAATGTGCAAGATGGAATCAGACGAGAATATTATCTGACAACAATTCCTTTCTATACATGCAGGTATTTGTTCGATGTAATAGATCCACTTCAACTCAGTAAAAATACGGAAGGTAAATAAAGCGTAATGTACCCCTGGGATCTATGGATAGCAGGTAGATATGCTCTCCGTGGTGGCGAAATGAGAACGATTTTCTTTTGGAGGTGTTATAATTAACAAGCCATTTTTTACCCCAGTTAACCATGGATTAAAAGTCCTTTTTAGGTATCGCTGCAAGTTTTATTTTGTCACATCTGACGAATTGGCTACTGAGACAGGAGCAAATATTGTGTCATCTGCATAAATAGTTTAATTTTTTCCTCGTGTCCTTTCATCTTGACACCAAAGCGATTTGGTTTGTCAAATAATTCTTAGCAATTCCGACGACCCAGATACAATGTGCTCGCAAGTTTAAATTTTGTATTTTAGAAACATTTCTGAAGTGATATGTGATGTGTCTAGTGTTAAAATAGAACTGCTGTAAGTTTCTCTTAATTCTAAGTTTTTTTGTTTTGTTTTTTTTTGTTTTTTTTGTTTGAATGAATCAAAATTTGCACATATTTAACCCTGTACTTTAGATGGTCAGTTTTTTTTTATAATTGCTTTTCACTCTAAGTACGTTCATTGGAACCCTGTTGAAATGAATGTTATAAATATTAGACCGATTGAACGTTCACCCTGTTATAAACAATACTTGAATTAAGTAGATTTTAGGGCCGTAAAATCAAACATTTAGTCAATTTATCCCACATTCTAACTTTTTAATGTCGGTCATTGAACAGCATTTTTTCCTTTTCTGTGCCGCGTGCATTCAGGACATAATTGATCATGGCCCTTCAAGACGTCTTATCTCGTGTGGTTATCCAACGCCCCCGCCCCCGGTTTCGCAAACTATTCACACAGCCTCATCAATTCTGGCTGATTCCCCTTATCTCTCTTGTCCTCAATTTGCCCTGTAAGGGTTACCATTTCCAAGCTTTTTTGTCCTCATTTTGCGCCCAAGTAATTTCAAATGACATTTCCTGATTTTGAGTATAAGAGGTCTTTCTGTTGTCATTTTCATTAAGTCTTTTTCCTATTTTATTCTCTCTGTCCATCACATTCTCAATATCTTTCTGTAGAAATGCATTGAAAAAATGCCGGAGATGAAATGTTTTATTTTCTTTTTAGTATAATTCCCCGAAGATTAAAATAATTTATATACCCAAAAAGAGAGAGAACATTTTTATCGAGTATATATGTAAAATCTTTTCTGTCCTTTCTCGCATTAAATTGATCATTAAATGACTTAAATTCAAATTATAAGCCTTACCCGTTATTTTGCTTCTCGTATCAAAACATCGTTTCTAGATCTAAACTACTATTTCTGTGCTACATTGTTTGTTTTTAAGGGAAAATATTGTTCTCTAACATCCAGCCATCTTACTGCGCGACTAAACTCTAACCCATATATTTCTACGTTGCATTGTTAGTGTTATTAATATTACTATATGTAATTTTTAAATTAATGTGCTGTTTTTTTTCAAAGCGTAATCACGTCACAACTTTCGTATTCTATTAGTTAGAAGTAAGAACCACTTTAACTGCTTCTTCCCGCGAATAGCTACCACAGGACGATGCCTTCCCGACTATAACAATTGTAACCTATTCTTCCCACATATGACCCTAAAGCATGACGCTTGCCTATTACTCTTGCCACTCAGTTAGGAAACACAGTGATTCTCTACCTTGATTGGCTTTTGGTCTTTTTATAGGATAAACATGAGTAAGAAAAAATAAATGTTGGCTGTAAATTATAGACGTGGTATTTCATTAACTGCCCAGTTAACCTCATTGGTAAATATATTTAACCTGGATTCAGAGTCATCTAGTTTTTCTTTTTTATCATTTCGACTCGAGGTATATAATGAAACCACTAAAAAGCAAGGTGTTACGGAATGTGAGACAATGTGATAAAATCATTATTAAGGAAAGATAACTACAAAAAAACAGGAATTAAGAAAATAGAAGATAACTCTTTTCAGTGCTTTTAATTTTATGAAGATCAAAGATGACTGGAAAGCAAAAAGCATGAAAAGAGTTCCAAAAGCGAGAATTGTGAGACAACAAATACTTAGATCTGTTTCGATAATAAAATGATGTTTTATTTTATTTAGTGAAGTACTTTTTATGGCCTTAATATTTTATTATCACACTTATATGTACAAAGCGTGGCGGAGGGCCGCGATATTGTCATATTAAACGATGATTGATCCCCCCCCAGAAAAAAAAACGTAATTGCATCCGAGAAGACTTTCTAAAACAATTCTCTAGAAAGAAACTAACAACAATCAGTTTTATTGTATTTTATTCATAGATAGAAACAAATGAGGAAATATGCGCAATGAAACGTCTTTAATACTAACTGCGCATACTCTATTATGCTACGCCATTTTATATTCTTCAAGCTCGCTAATCGTCTTTCGGATAATATATTGCTTTCTTTACAACCACAACAGTCAAACGTAAAGCTTACACAGAAGTAGAGGCAGGGAACCAAGGCCTGCTGAATTTTAACCTTGAAAGGTGGATTATTTTTCGATGCGAAACGTTACGGGACAAAAGTCCAATATCGACATCTATCATCTACCACCAGTGCCTATTATTAAAATCGAGTTATATATCACTGTTCGTGCCTTCCGTTTCTTCGCGAACAAGCACGAAAAGGCGTTGCACGGTAAAGCTGTCAGTGTTAATTTTACACGTGAAAAGCTGTTCATACTGAAGGGCTTGTTCTTTTTAATCCCAATCAAAAATGGCAATGATGAGAATCATGAATTCCAATAATACATTTTATATTCTGATTGGTTCTAACTTAATAATCCAACATACCGATGGTTTAAAAGTCGCTCTCTTTCTATCTGTCTCTGTCTCTGTCCCTGTCTCTGTCTCTCTCTCTCTCTCTCTCTCTCTCTCTATATATATATATATATATATATATATATATATATATTTTGGCTCCTGAAAAATTAATTTCAGTTGAGCTCTCTGGGGAGGAGGTGTGGGTTTGTAAACAGTGACTATTATAGCTAATATAGCGAGACTCTTCGCGAAAAGCAAATTGAGTCACTGTCGGTCACTGGGCGTGTTTCTAAAAATAAATACTCTAAAATCCACCTTAATCCCTGCCGTGCGCCGACGGCTTAGAATCTCCGACTGACACCAATTCAGTCGGGTTTCGATCCTAGCTAGATGTCTAGCCACACTGATGAGCTGTGAAACAGCAAAGCAGTCTCTCTGTGGATGACGTTATATATATATATATATATATATATATATATATATATATATATATATATGGTTGCCTAAATGTGCAAAACCATCCGCTATGGCGACTAGCCATTCCCGTAGCAGACACATTCTCAGGCACAATTGGGTTTATTCATTGCCCCACTGAGCCCACCATAGATTGGACAGCAACAATTCAGTACATGTATAAGTCGATTGCAAAGTGAGCATAATGATTCATGATCATAAGTATAACAATATATATATATATATATATATATATATATATACACACAAACACACACACATTTATTACTATAATCATTATTTTCATTGGATAATGATTCTATGACCGAAAACTGATTTTAACGAATGCCCAACAGAGTGTCTGTGAGATATTTTTGTCCATGTTTAATAATTGATAACATGATAGAGGGTACAATAATTACTTCAGATGGGAACTGATTGACGTTGTTCTATGAATGTACAACAAAAATATGATCTAACAATTATGAGTAGACGTAGAAAATATTACTGTTAACCAAAATTTTTAAGATCCTGAAAGTGTAGTGATCGGTAAACATCGCGATACTGTCTATTTAATTATAAATATTTACATGCCCATTCAGAGACTGCATCTCTGATACTAATAATACACCCACTACATATATTGGTTTTACTACAACCACCCTCTCCCGTAGACATACCTGTCATTTTTCTGATCTTAGTTACATTAAACAGCATTTCTTAAAAAAACAGTCCATGTACCAAATATAAAAGAGATATTATATGATAACACAACAATACTCACACATATATAGAGTAAAAAGAACCTTAAAATATTGGAGGCCATTTACATTAAAACAAAGTAACTTACTCTCACCAAATTACATGTACAAGAAAAAGGAGAACACATGGAGTATAATTTCATTGTCCATAACATTTCATTTAAAAGAGGGCTCAATTCAAATGAAGCTATTTTTTATTATATAGTTCGCGACACAAAGACAATCCGACACAATTACATTATGGACAGATACAAATGGTTGCATTATTTCGTATGATGTATAGAGGTACATCGTTCAACTTTCCTTTGAAGAGAAAGAGAATTACAACCTTATATGAAAAATAATTCTAACCCTATATATATTCACCCCAATTCTAACCCTATATATATTCACCCCAATTCTAACCCTATGTATATTCACCCCAATTCTAACCCATATATATTCACCCCAATTCTATATTATATTCCCCAATTTTAACCCTATATATATTCACCCCAATTCTAACCCTATGTATATTCACCCCAATTCTAACCCTATATATATTCACCCCAATTCTAACCCTATGTATATTCACCCCAATTCTAACCCTATATATATTCACCCCAATTCTAACCCTATATATATTCACCCCAATTCTAACCCTATATATATTCACCCCAATTCTAACCCTATATATATTCACCCCAATTCTAACCATCATCCACCTGTAATCAAACATATACCCTCATCAATAGAATCTAGGATTAGCAACAACTCATCTGAAAAATATATGTTGGATAAATAGAGTGGTGGTTGTAATACTGATTTTAAAATAGTGGCTACAAGTACGCTGAAATCAGTAATAGAGAATATGATAATAATTATGTAAGAAAAAATAGAAATGGGGAAATCATTTGGTACACACCCACACTAAACAAATTTGTCAATATTAAGTTGTGTAAGAATTTACTCGATATCCACTTAGTAAAATATCTAAAAGATGCACACTAAAAGTTATTTATAACTACACCTATATTTTTAGAATATTATAAAGAAACAGAATAATAAAATGTTAAACCAATTTAAAAATTTGGATAATAATACACACTCCAAAGTAAATACTGATAATACTATTAACCAATTCAATTAAAGACATTCTAATGAATTCCAATCAAAAAAAAAAAAAAATGTTTGACTAATTCCTTTGTTTGTCGAAGTATTATTTCTACAATAGAGATTCCGACTGTTGAAAGATTTTATATTAGTAGTACAAAGAATTCTTATAAAACTAGTTGGTTCAAACATATGTTATCATTCACCAATTGTTCTTTTAAAAAAGGTACATCTCTTTAGGAATATTTATGGAATTTAAAGGAAGCTAATGAATCTCCTACTGGGAATTTTAAAAAAATTAAACCTATAGATCGTTAAATGGACCATGTTTTCTATGCTTACATGAAAAATTAGAAATTATCAAATTTTCTCATAAAAAACTATTTATTAATCCAAAGAAGTGAAATGACGCTAAACTATAGGCGCACACTAACTTTTACATTACAATATGTTCCATTTTTGAATTTGATTATACTTTTCGTTATAGCAATAATCACTAGATGAACTGCAGTTCACCTTATATGGCTTACTATTCTATTTGTAAGATTCATTTCGATTTGATATGACTGTATGTTGATAAGTTAGTATTATTAACATCTTATATGGATGGGGATGTGTATAGTTAGTATTATTATCCTTTTATATGGATACTCTTTAAAGGCTGCATATTAATTTGCCAAAGTGGTTTTGTATCTATGAAATATTTATATAAATAAATAGATCATAAATACAAAGGTCATATTTTTTACAGTCGGTTGTTTACCAGTTTCTTAAAGGGGAATTTTATTTATCAAGTACAAAATTTTATTTAGGTAGCTCATCGATCATATAAGTAGTTAGCATTATGTTAAATTACCTATCCACTCTTTTCGCTGTTACCTGTTATGAAAGTTGAACACCAGAATTTTATACATCTCACGAAATAATGTAACCATTTATAGCAGTCCATAATGAAATTGTAAAGGATTTTTATGCCGACGACGTTGTTTCATAAAGGAGGCTTTTATTTATCAACTACAAAAATTTATGTAGATCGCTGATCAAGCATATAACTAGTAAGTATTATGCTGCATTTCCTCCCCCACCACTTTCGCTGTTACTGCTTAGGAAAGTGGAAAACAGGACTTATATACAGTTTACGAAATTATTTGACCATTTGTATATGTCCATAATGAAATTGTCTAGGATTTATATGCAGACAACTTCTTATCATGACCTATATATTAAAAAACTCGGTCAGTTTGAATTAACGTAGGTTACATTCGCATTGTCAATCACAGTAAAGCCCACAAGCTTCTTTTAATTCTGTTTTTTTTTTAATCTTGAGAAAAAAGAGGAAATATTGTGTTTTTTAAAATAAAAATAATTGTTCACTCGCTAGTATTTGAGTATTTGACCATCGCCCGAGTAGAAAAATTTGTAGTGCTGAGACATAATTGTAATTGTGTAGCAATTTGTGTTATATTAAAATAAAGTATATATATATATATATATATATATATATATATATATATATATATATATATATATTAGCTAGCTAAAACGTTTATAGTTCAAGTATTTCTGTAAATAATTTCATTATTATCATTAATTTTTTTCTGAAGATTATGTGATGGAATGTGACGATGAAATTTTCGGCCTTAGATGGCGCAACTGAACCGCACTAGAATGATTAGAATTAAAAAAATTTCTGATAGAAATCTTACAATGGTTGCAACTGTTTAGATAATAGTGGTGTTAAGGAAAGTGGTTTTAATGTTAAAGGCGCTGGAGATTAGAATCACTCAAACTAAATCCCTGATATCTATTTCGCTATAGAATATGTATGCATTAAATAATAAAAAAGAACAACAATTTTCTACTATTTAAATGTATAGGCGGAGATGCCTTTCCATATTTCCCTTAGTTTGTCACTCCTAAAAATGTTTATAATTTCATATTCATCCCAAATAATCTACTGCCATGCATTTACATACACTGGGTTTGTTAGGTTACTTCTAATATTCATCCTTATCCTTGGATTCTCAGATTTTTTTCTCCTTATCTGTCCCCAGAATTCCAAATGTCTCTTTCTAATTCTAACACGCAAGCCTCTAATGGCCTTCTGGCGGGCCGCCGATGGCAACGCCAGCGATCCTTTGGTGGCAGCCAGCGGTGAGTTTCTAGCAGATCGCCAATGGTAACATTGCCGAGATGACACACGCCGGCGGCCTAACAATGGCAGATTGGTGGCTTCTTGGAGGGAAGTGACATTTTTCTTTTGGTTTTCTTTACAACTTCCTCGTTACTGTATGAATTCAGTCAAGTTGGCTCGCGTTTTATTTGCATCTTTGGTGGCGAAACTGGTCAGTATTTACTGTCATATGACGTGGCTTGCATCTGCCTTTTCTATAATTTTTTTCATAGCTATTACCCTGAGGTTTTATCCCATGATGTCTTGAACTACGCAAGTATAAACGTGCCAAAAGAATTGGCATCTGAGCCCATCTCACTTACTGTTTACTTAATTCAATATAACCGTCAATTCCGCCTTAAGAGATTCTATTCTCGCAGTTAAAGATAGCGGGGTTCTCTTCCGTTTCCTTGCTTCACTGATAACTACAATCTTCAAATATTTAAATGAAACCTCACTAGCCATCTTCTATCTTCTTACGTCCTGTTCAGCCATCATCCTTTCATTGGCCTCCTTATACCCGAACTTTGCTCTCACCTTCACTCTCTTTATTTCCATGAGTCCTAGTGGCATTCCCGCCATGCGTGAGGCATAATGGTTGA
This sequence comes from Acanthosepion pharaonis, assembly GCA_903632075.3. Classification (NCBI taxonomy): domain Eukaryota; kingdom Metazoa; phylum Mollusca; class Cephalopoda; order Sepiida; family Sepiidae; genus Acanthosepion; species Acanthosepion pharaonis. The sequence continues at coordinate 609,632 of CAHIKZ030000197.1, forward strand.
CAAACTTAGGCACAATGATTTTACAGTGAATTTATATTGATTCTAACGAGAACTTTATATTTCCTAATTTTGAAAAGCATCATTTCTTATTCCACAGTGTCTTTGGAATAGAGCATATCTCTAAATGAGTCTTATAAGCAAATGCAAAAAAAAAAACAGGATTTAGGCAGATTGATTTTTATACTTAATTTTGGAAGGCGATTTCTCGAGAACTTTATATTTCTTAATTTTGGAAGGCGTCATTTCTTACTCCACTGTGTCTTCGGAATAAAAAATATATATCTCTAAACGAGTGTTATAAAAATGCAGCAAAAACATAGGCAGTTTGATTCTACACTTGATTTATATAGTTTCTAACGAGAACTTTGTATTTCTTAATTTTGGAATGCGTCATTTCTTATTCCACAGTGCCTTCGGAATAAAAAAAAAATCTCCCTAAATGAGTGTTATAAGCAAATGCAGCAAAAACGTAGGCAGTTTGATTCTACACTTGATTTATATTGATTCTAACGAAAGACTTTATACTTATTAATTTGGAATGCGTCATTTCTTATTCCACAGTGCCTTCGGAATAAAGAAAAAAAATATATATATATCCCTAAATGAGTGGTATAAGCAAATGCAGCAAAAACGTAGGCAGATTGATTCTACACTTGATTTATATTGATTCTAACGAAAGACTTTATATTTCTTAATTTTGGAATGCGTCATTTCTTATTCCACTGTGCCTTCGGAATAAAAAAAAAAAATATATATATTTCCCTAAATGAGTGGTATAAGCAAATGCAGCAAAAACGTAGGCAGATTGATTCTACACTTGATTTATATTGATTCTAACGAAAGACTTTATACTTATTAATTTGGAATGCGTCATTTCTTATTCCACAGTGCCTTCGGAATAAAGAAAAAATATATATATATCCCTAAATGAGTGGTATAAGCAAAAGCAGCAAAAACGTAGGCAGTTTGATTCTACACTTGAGTTATATTGATTCTAACGAAAGACTTTATACTTATTAATTTGGAATGCGTCATTTCTTATTCCACAGTGCCTTCGGAATAAAGAAATATATATATATATATATATCCCTAAATGAGTGGTATAAGTAAATGGTGCAAAATCGTAGGCAGATTGATTCTACACTTGATTTATATTGATGCTAACTTTATGTTTCTTAATTTTGAAAAATCATTTTTATTAGTGCCTTCGGGATAAAAAAATTCCTAAATGAGTGTTATAACAAATGCAGCAAAACGTAGGTTTGAGATTGATTCCGAAAAGACTTTTATTTTTTAAGAATGCGTCATTTCTTATTTCGGAATAAAAGAAATATATATATATATATATATCCCTAAAATGAGTGGTATAAGCAAATGGAGCAAAAACGTAGGCAGATTGATTCTACTTGATTTATATTGATTCTAACGAAAGACTTTATACTTATTAATTTGGAATGCGTCATTTCTCGTTCCACAGTGCCTTCGGAATAAAAAAAATATATATATATATATATATATATATATATATATATATATATATATATATACGTCATTTCTTATTATATAAAAAAAATATATATATATATATCCTAAATGAGTGGTATAAGCAAATGCAGCAAAAAACGTAGGCAGATTGATTCTACACTTGATTTATATTGATTCTAACGAAAGACTTAATTTTTATAGCATCATTTCTTATTAATTTCAGGATAAAAAAATCTCCCTAAATGAGTGTTTATAAGCAAATCAGGCAGTTTCTCTTGATTTATATTGATTCTAACGAAACTTTTAGTTAATTTTGGAATGCGAATAAAAAAATATATATATATATATATATATATATATATATATCCCTAAATATATATGGTATAAGCAAATGAGTAGTATAGCAAAAAACGGAGGCAGATTGATTTACACAAGATTTATATTGATTCTAACGACTTTAAAATTTGGAATATTCCTTAATTTTGGAAGGCGTATATATTATTCCCTAAATGTGTATAAGCAAATTAACAAAAACGGAGGCAGATTGATTTTACACAAGATTTATATATTGATTTAACGAATTAAAAGGCGTGTTTCTTATTCCCCTGTGCCTTCGGAATAAAAAAAAAATCTCCCTAAATGAGTGTTATAAGCAAATGCAGCAAAAACGTAGGCAGATTGATTTTACACAGGATTTATATTGATTCTAACGAGAACTTTATATTTCCTAATGTTGGAAGGCGTCATTTCTTATTCCACTGTGCCTTCGGAATAAAAAAAAAATCTTTCTAAATGAGTGTTATAAGCAAATGCAGCAAGCTGGTCCGAAAAGAAATATATTCTGTCACAACTGATTAAGATGAGTGATACGCGAGCATTTCGACCATGGAAACAAATGATGTCAGCCAAAACCCCACAAAAGAGGCTGCTGGGTAAAATTACAAAGAGTAAGATACTTTGGGATGTTTAGATATAAACCGATCACTCTGCTGAAGCAGAAAGCTCGAATCTGATAGCCGTAAAAATAGGAAAACGAGATATATCACCTGACAACCAGATGGAAATAGAAGAAATCAAAAAGCGGCCCAAAAAATCCAATTATTCAACAGGGAAACAAGATAACGGATAAATATGAAGGTCAATGTTGCAGCTACACTTGGTTCAAATGGATACGTATTGCCTTACTACAATCGAAATCAGATTGCTGATATATCGGATGTAAATCGGAAAAAAAAGTTCAGTTCTATAAGTGTACAGGAAAGTTATTGAGTTTTAAGCAGTTACTCTGTCACCAAATCACCAGCAATAAATCCACTGCATTTAGTAATACATATGCTAATACTGCAGCTACTACTACTACTACTACTACTACTACTACTACTTAGAATAAAAATAATGTATAAAAAGAGAAAGTTAAAATAATGGTAATAATCATTTACAAAAGATTTCTCAATGTCTATCTTTCTATCTCACGTTCACTCGCAGCATATGTATATCGGCAAAGGAAAACAAATATAGTTAAAAAAAGGAAAGGTCAACTCAAATGGGGTATCCATTAATCATAACGTTTAACATATATATATATATATATATATATATATATATATATATATATATATTATATATATATATATATATATATATATATATATATATATATATATATATATAAGCAACAATTACTCCCCAGCATACTTTTGATATATATATATATATATATATATATATATATAACAACAATTACTCCCCCAGCATACTTTGATTAAATAAGTCGACATGGTCTCTCTTTTTAATTGTCTTTTTTTTTTCTAATTTTTAAATAGTTTTTTTTATCATTGGGATCATTATTGTAACTAAACTGTCCGACATTCATGATTATCCAGTTGTTTTTACATGTAATTTTAATATCTCAGTCATTTTCAAGGACCATGTGATGTCTGTGGGGTAAGCTTTACTCTATTGGCTACATTCTGGTATTGTTTAGAAAGCAGGAAGATAACTACATATTAGTAATGGTTAACGTTACATAGCTTGAGAGGATTTTATCGTATTGATCACCAATTAAAATGTCCAGGATCCAATCAAGTAAGAGTTTTGGTATATGAGGAATTAAAATTTTAATCGTATGAGCATATTTAGGATAGATAAGGTTTCATAATTTCTAAGCGATAAATCGACATTGTGTATGTTTTTGAATGCCTTGGCTTGTACATCTGCCAGGAAAATAAAGATAAAATAGCAAGAGGCGAGAAAATGTCATCTGTGGGAAATGGGGTTTTATCGGAAAAAATAATTCATTAGACACAATGTCAGGTGAATCTTTTTACCGTTTAAGATGTTGGGGCCAGAAAAAGAGTGTTGTTCAATTAGTGACGGCAATATTCTATTTTTGGTATATGATTCGTTTAAATCCAAAGCATAGTAAGGTGATCACACCATTTTCACAGCCACTTTAGCGGTATGTTGTATACATTAGTTCCATTTGGGATCTGATGCAAGCTTTCATCCCAACAGGAAATTTTCTAATGATAACCGACTGTTGTACATTTATTACAACCTTAGATTCTGTTGGAAGACGGCAATAGACACAGGAATTTGTATAATTATTAAAATGAAATATTTGCTAAAACCCGTTCTTAACTGATATTTAATAAACTAAATCACTTCTTCAAAAGAGAGTGAGCATATATATATATATATATATATATATATATATATATATATATATATATATGTTGTTCGAAGACCGGAAAAAGCGCAACATTGCTTAAATTACAATTCCGATTGATACGTGCTTAAATGAGACCCAAAGTTATCTCACGGTTGGTGTATTCATATAAATAGTCTGAGTGTTGTAATATGATAAAAAACAATAATATCCGTATCTCTCTATATTTCTTAGATGAGGTATTATGTACAGTATTTACATTATTCGGACTGTTGTCCTCATCTTTGTCGCCATATTTATTACAACGTTTCGGTCATTGTACGCTCCGGCCTTCTTCAGGTGGTTGGAATAATACCATGCGATTCGAATATATTACAATAAAATGATAAATAGTACTGAAAGTGTGTTTAAATTGACCGCCAGCTGCATAATATTCCTCTAGACCATTTTTATATTTAAGATCGGTTTAATATATTTTCTCTCTTCTAACCGACAATTGCTATCTATTTATCTATTTTAACGGTGCGTGGGGAAATGTAGCTTTACCACTTTAGTGATCATCATAGTTAAAGTTGGCGGGGATAAGAGAATTCAATTTATTTATGGGTTGTATAATTTACAGTGGTAAAGTAACGGTTAAGGCTATGTTTTGGTTTGAAGTTTCTGTCTGGTGATACTAGCTTCCATATATGGGAACGTGTTATCACAGTCTGGTTTATTTAGGATCCACTACAATAGAAATGGATTTGATTTATTTTCTGTTTATATTCTTATTTTATAAAATAAATTCAGATTTTCTTAGAGGAGCTTTCAAATATGATTACGTCATATTTTTTATACTTATATTTTAATTTATGAAGATCTAAAATAATACATTTATTATAATTAATAATGAACTATATTCGGTCGATTGTATCCTGAACATACTTCTGTAGAACCACATTTCTATTTCTTTCAGTCTCTTATTCAACTTCGGGGAGATTTAACAGCATTTAGCGCCATATAGGAGGGTATATATCCCACAACAGTTCAGTATTGTAAAATTTTCATATAAATTGATAAATATGACAGACAGCGAATGTCTTTTAGGTTTGATCATGAGCCGTTCTAAACTTCGTATATTTGATTTAAATTTGAGAGAAAATAAAGACAAAAATGCCTGTTTAAATATCTATATGACCACTCTGAGGATGGGACATGTGAGGTTAGATAAAGGAAGAGCATAATAAAAAAAAAGTATCCAAAAAGTCTGAGAATTTATTTTCTCCCGAAATTAAAGCAAATATACGGAATTGCGAACATCTCATTGTAAAACACTATAGCCATTCGTTGTTTCTTATATTTGACAATAATGATCTTCTGCCCCAATACAATACACTACACACACACGCACGCACACAAACATAAACACACACACATATATATATATATATATATATATATATATATATATATATATATATATATATATATATAGTTTTAAAAACAAGGAATGTATTGATTTTAATTTTAAAAAGTCTCTAGGGCCCTTTCAGTCAACATCTCATCAGGAGACAATCGTTTGATCAACGAAAAGAATATTAACGACAATGAAGAGCAAAAAAGGGGAAAACACTAAAATAACAAACAAGTGTATATTTTGTAACGAGGGGAGGGAAATAATCGTGTAAATAAATTAGCGAGGGACAGTTAAAATAAAATATCCCCCAACATATTAGGAGACTTTACAAATTCTTTCTGTCGGCAGAGAGAAGATTTCCTTAATCCTATGCAGACCGATTCCAAAATCTTCAAATGATTGTTGGAATCGGCTGTATGAATAAATTTAAACTACTCTTTTTTAAACAACTTGGCGCAGGCTATATTCTCAACTAAATGTTGAGCAATAGCCGATTCCATATTCATAGGGGGGAAGATAGCATATTCTATCTATCTTACCAAGTCGTATCTTGGAAGGTACATGCTGATTGATTCTAGTTTCCAAATGCAAGGTTGTACGCCCCACATAACCAGCAGCACACTGGCAATTAAATTCATATATTAAATTACTCAATTTGATGTAGGGCAATACATCCTTGCGAAAAGACGGAAACACAGACCTAGTTCAAAAAATGCTACGTAAAACAACTGATGGGAAACAACCGGAAACCGACTTGCTAACCTGCTTAATTAAGCCCTGACCCCTATCCCCAATCCAGGGAATCTTCAAATAAACCGGACATTTAGAAGGCCCCTGGATTTTAGGGGAATGGAATTCCTTAGTCTTCTTAATAATAATATAGTCAATAAGGGCCTCCGGTCTGCATAGGATTAAGGAAACCTTCTCTCTGCCGGCAGAAAGAATTTGTAAAGTCTCTTAATCTGTTGGGGGATATTTTATTTTAACTGTCCTCGCTAATTTATTTATTAATGATTATTTCCCCTCCCTCGTTACAAATATATACACTTGTTTGTTATTTTAGTGTGTTTCCCCCCTCTTTTTGCTCTTCATTGTCGTTAATATTCTTTTCGTTGATCCAACGATTGTCTCCTGATGAGATGTTGGCTGAAAGGGCCCTAGAGACTTTTAAAATTAAAATCAATACATTCCTTGTTTTTAAAACTATATATAAATTTTGTACCTCCAAACATTTGTTCATATATATATATATATATATATATATATATATATATTTACGCACTTTTGTTTTCTAGAAATTACATTACACTATTATCGTTCTCCATATTTAAAAATTCCTTACACAATTCGCCGTTAGAATATTTTTGCACGTTCTTAAATTTTTAAAAGCTTGATGATCTAACGATGATTTTACTTCTAATCATAAATTCATGTTGTCAAATATAATCATTTCATTGGCCTTGATAATGTGCATCGGAGAACCAAACGATTTGGTAAATATAATTTTCACCATTTTTTCCCAAATATCCAAGTTCATGCTGAATGTCTTAAACATATATACGAAATATCGCCATCCGGAGAGTTAAATTTATTCTAATTTAGCTTTTTGGGTGCAATACCGAATGTGTAATTGTCGTGTTGTTAGGCGTCTTAGAACGAATAATCCGGGAGCCGAGATTCGAACTGCCCAGGAGATTGTGACATTCACTTAGCAACAAATATCTTTCGGAAATATAGGAATCCATATCTTATCACGGCCAGCGATGTGATACATAGTAACGCAGATTGGAGTCTCCAGTCTTCGATGTTAACCAATAGAGGAGAAGAGAATATCTCAATTAAAAACCATATGTGCCGCTGATGGCAATATATTTTAACGGCAAATAAAATCCGGTCAGCATAGTTTCAACATAAATCAAAGGTTGACTCTTTGGGTGCTGAAGAAGAAAAAAACGGACCTAAGTATGTCCAGAAAACAAGCACCAATTCAGATGGAAAAATACATAGGTTTGCATTGCGACTTCATTTTGAAAAAGCTAGGATTATCAAAAATCGATGCATTGTTTTCAGGAAGAAACAAATTTTATTCTTAATGCATGATTTCTCTTTGATTATGCATCTGCCTTTCAAAGTCTGTGGTGTTTTGATTTGCATAAATGCTGATTATGGCACTAAAATAATTATGATATTTGCTGGGTTTTTGTTATCAAAATATTGATGAATAAACTTCGATTGTTGCATTTTCTGCAGGTTGAATAATAATCAAGACTATCGTGTATAAATATATATTATATATAGAATAGGCTTTCAGAGTTTTCAGTGATTCGCACTTTATTTTTTCTCTTGATAAATAAATGTTAACTAGGCTAATTGTTAAGTTATCTGCAAGAGTCTGATAGATTATACAGAATCCAAAATAGATTATTTATAATAAAAAAATAATAATAACTACAACTTTAGAGGTTTTCGGATGAATTATCGATTCCCTATAGAAAAATGAGAAAAATAACAACTAAAATAAGATCACACACACACACATATATATATATATATATATATATATATATATATATATATATATATATATATATATAAATTAAAACATAAACATGTTATAAAATCACTACAAAAATAACCATTTTGTTTCAACATCCCCGGTGTCGTATCAAATGATGATGTTGAATGTAAAATAAATGGTTTAGAATTTTCAAATTAATTAACGATCCTTCGAAAGGGGAAAACGCTGTTACGAATGGTAGAATGACCAATCAAAATACAAGTATAGGAAAATACAAAATGCTTGACAACGAAGTCATGTTATAATAGCTATTCAAATCTTTAAAATATGGGTAATATTAAAAAAGAATTTATTCTAACCATCAATTATTAAATTATATGATAAAATTTAATATTAAAATTAAAAATTGCCAATTTTAAAATCCAAATTTAAACACTATTAAATTTAAAAATTATAAAATTACTGAGAAGAAATGAAGAAATACATATGTTATTCAATTTATTTTTTCGTTGAAATTACGTTAGAACAGACGCTACTTCATCCGACAATATATATATATATATATATATATACATTTTAATCCCAAGTCTGTGAATGGGGTCCTGACCTTACGCGTAAAACAACACAAACACAATCAGATTATAATACATAAGTACCCAGACATATTTAGATACATATACACAAAAAAAGTGACGAGACAGGGAACATCTCCACGGCCCTTTATGAAAAAGAAAAAAGGGGTGGGGGAACCAACACCTACATACATACATACACAATTAAAGGTGAATGCACTTTCCATACACATAGACACCGATAAATACATGTACACACATCCACAGACATTGACCTAGACAATCAGATACCACAGCCAATAAACATTTAAGACTGAAAGTGCCATTAAACAAATGCTAGCCACCTATTAAAATATAACTTAAGCTAGCAAATATATTAAGATAAAAATGGTTAAAAATAATATTATTTAATATATTAAAAACGAAAATTCCAAAACCACAAATATCAATAAAAACATATATTTTAATCATATAAGTTGATAATAGTTTTATTATATATTTGGCTTAAGGAAAATAAGATAAAAAGAAATACCTACAGAAATAAGTGTACAGTCATACGTATATACACATATACACATATATAGACTTGGCAGCAAACACAAACCAGCACACATACACATACATACATATGTACATATACATAGAAATACATACAAATAAATATATAAACATAAATATATACATACATATACATAACCATGATAACAAGTACACATACACATACAGACATATATACATATATACACATATATAGACACATATATGCACACATACTCACATATATATATACATATATACACACACACCAATACACAAACATAAACATATATACACACATAGACTAACTCATGTGGCAGTAATGACAAACCAAAGTATCCATACCTACGCATACACACAAACAATCTCAAATATAATAGGTGTAAACACACACATATATACATTCACAGACATACATATATATACATATGTATACTTACATATAAACATATACATAAATATATCTATCTATAATAACAAGTACACATATATACGTACATACACATAAATACAACGACATTCAACCAAATACATATATTAACGTACATACATATACATACATAAACATACATCAATATACATACACACATCAATATACATACACACATCAATCTACATGTACCCTAACATACATATATAAACCCATTCATAAAAACAGAAATATACGTAAATATAAATTTAGATACACAATATATCAGGACATTGGAATTCATTCTGTATATACTAATTATATACTCATAAAAAAAGAAAATAACTCAGTCAGAAGGAAAATTCTGGAGAGTGCCGCCATAGAAAATTACCCAAATATTAATCTACGCCCAGGTTTTTTCCCTATTTTACCTTTCTTAACAAAATTAATGTTCTTACAAACAAATATGCACAACAGATTCATAAAATCGAAAGAAAATGGTTGAATACATCAACACAGATATAATGACAATATTCTCAACATGTGACAATCACTGACGTTATTTTTCAGTTAAAAAATATGAAAATAGCGTTTCTCTACATTCCAGTTGCTAGGTACATTCTGTTTTTGTTTTTAATAGTTACTTTGTTCATTTAATTTCATTTTCGTATTTTGCTTTGATAAATTCCACATTGGACGAAACGCGTCAGCAATTACCAGTTTTCCTATTGTCATTTTTATTCATATATATATATATATATATATATATATATATATATATATATATATGTATGTATCTGTATATATATATATATATATATATATATATATATATATATATATATATATTAAAAGTGGATATTGAAGTTTTCACCCAGAGGAGACAATCTGGAACATATGATAAAATTACACTTCAGACTCGTAGCTTGACAATTCCGTTTAGCATGAAACATAATCTCTCATCTGTGTTTCGCTTTCAATGTCCGAATTTTATATCTACACGCGCTCTATCTCTGATATTGAGCACTTTAACTCAGAAATATAGCTTACCTGTATACTATATTTGATCATATATATATATATATATATATATATATATATATATATATATATATATATTTTCATGATAGACGCAATCGTCGCCTCAAAGCGTTAACTTAAATATTCACTTTAGAAGCCTAGATCTCGGTTTGAAGAACTGAGTTGCTTGACCCTTATACGTTGACGCCGACAAAGTGTCCAGCAATATATATATATATATATATATATATATATATATATATATATATATATATATATATATATATAAATGTCATCTAAATTACGCAAAAATGAAGATAATACAGAAATTCTATCAGATATATATTTACGAACCGTCAGTCAACATTTGGTGTTACAAGAATTTTGTTGGTCTCCCCAAATGCGTCCAACAATTAATAATCAATGTTTGTTGTTTTCTGGTGGGTTAGTTGGCCATATGTGAAAGGCGATATGCTCGTAGAATTTTTCTGAAAGCCATGCTTGATTTCTCCTGCTTGGTGCAGAATACTGTTGGCAGACATATGTTTTTCTCGCAGCCGCCCTCATCGTCCAGGGCAGCACTACCTCTTCAAAGCACATTATGTAGAGATTGTTGTTGAGTCTGAGGCTCTCACCAACAAAATCGAGAGTTCTGTTCTTATCAGAATGATCAGAATGATTTTTCCAAGCGGTCGGGACATCGTAATCACCAAAAGACAAATCCAAAACTTTGCGAATCCTCTGCACTGCCTAGAGATTGTCACCTGATCACTCTGCAATTTTCCTATTTCGTGGTTTCAGTGAGAATGCCAAGCAGTACAGAATGTTATTTTCAAATTTCTATTAGAGTGAATCGCGCCATGGGGCTCTTTTTCTCACAAGCGCTGCCCTAATTACCGTACTATAAGTTCGTGCGCGAAATAAAAAAAAATGGCGGCACACTTATTGATAAATAGATAGATACCTAATGCCTAACAGACTTGTTTCTATGCTAGTCTATCCAAAGATATAATTACTTTATCAAAAATACCTGTGCATAAAATCTTTAGTATTGAATGTCATTGCAGTCGGTCAGACTCACTCATGATGCTGTCAAGCTTCATGTGTTTCATAACTTTTAACCTTTTCCTTGTTCGATGTCTGAATGATGGCTAAGGGTTTATGGCAATATTTCGATATTTCCGCGAGTGTATTTGATAGCCGTTAATCCCATGAATACAATCAGCCATCCTTTTTTTTTGTCTTTCACCCTGTTTTTGACTCACTTTTTTTTTTCAATGACCATTTTTGGTTCCCATCCTGATGTATTCGTAGCCACCGACTTCAATAGAAAATGCTGGTGCAGGAATCGATTATATTTCATATAATTCGGTGTTACATAATGTGACCTGATAATTCATATATATATATATATATATATATATATATATATATATATATATATATATATATATATATATATATTCATTACATAGGTATAAAGTGAGAGACAAATGAACAAATAAAAAAATTCACAAGTCTTAAACACTGATAGATATACTGACAAATAAAATGTACATATATACATAAACTGATAGACATAAACATAAAAATATATCTCAATGTAAACAGTCAAAAACAGATATTAATACACTAATATTTATCTATCTATGTAGCTAGCTAGATAGAATAGAATATATATATATATATATATATATATATATATATATATTATATATATGTGTGTGTGTGTGTGTGTGTGTACAGACGTTCGAAGATGGTTTATAGATATATACATTGATATTAAGCTTAAAAAGGGAAAATATTCTTTGATCATCATATTAATAAACATATATAACAAAAAAAAGAATTTGTCGAGTTTGAAACATCTTTTTAACTGCCATTTTTCAACTTAAAACATACATTTACAGCTGTGCCGACGGAAGTTGCCTCAGGCTGCAAAACAAAACATTATATCGTTTTGTCAGGAAGCAATTAGAGGGAAAAAATAAAATTATCCGAGGAAAGAAAAAAAAGACAGGAATTCGGACTTTTAAGAAATAAAGAAAGAACACAAGAAGATGGAAAGAAATAGAGACAAAGAGATTAAAGAGATAAAGGTATGGTATATAAGTCATAAAATGAAAATCGATTAAAGAAAATAAAATAGCATAATTACTCAGTAAAATCGAAAGTGAAAACGTTATAGTATAAAATGCAGTCGGCGTAAAAAAGAACTTTATAAATGAACGTACCATCGAACTCAATAACCGCAGTTTCAAAGGTTATATGTAGTTTGACAGTTGCCTCCCGTTGTATTCGTGAGGATATTTCGTTACGTTACTTTCTTCTTAAGGGGCCCTTGCTTGTGTACGTATTCTTGTATCCTTCGTTTTTTTTATTTGTTGCAATTTGCATTCTATTGCAATATCATATTACGTTGTCTTATGTGAATAGATCGCTTAACAGCCTTGCAGCGGAACAAGTGCAGCAGTATTATTTTCGCAAATATTACTTACGACCTGACAACATATCACTTACGAAATATCCGGTTTGAAATGAACCAAACGAATTACTGTTCTTTTATAGGTTTTTAGGAGATTGACACCAACTTAATCTATTGTTGCTATTGCCATTTTGGACTCATGCAGTTTTGTCACTTATTTCGATACTTTTCTCCAATCAACAGGGCTTACCCTATTGCCTTCTCACTTTCTCTGTAATAATATTTCATCACGTCAGCATTAATGGCTCTCCACATCATCCTGCCTTTTGTTGCTCGGCGGAACTTTCCTCCGTTTAACACTACAAGTTGTCAATTTTTTAAAAATAGTTTCACTCCAAACAAAGTCGACAATGACACTATAACATATATATTACATGAAGTGGATGATATAAAAGAGTATTAGAATGATTAGATTGAAAATTGGGCGGGTTAAGGAAAGGACAAAAAAGAAACAGTTTTGCTGGATATCGGTTGAGGAAATACATTTAGCCTTAATTACGCTGCATCAGTGTGTGAGCAGAAAACGGAACTGTTGATAGCATAAACAGGCAATATATCCGGTGGCTAAAACAAAGAGTGCGCATAGGTAAGATGACTCTAGAATAAACATGGTGTACGGGTGTTCTGTGTGGAAGAAATACGTGCTTGAGTGGGCGCGTGTCAGAAGAGCCGGGGCCACACAAAGTTGCATAGGTGTCATACTTGAAGAAGGCGTAGCCACCTGAAGTAGCGTAGGCGTACACATATTATCTAACCATTATGAATTTTGGCCTGGACAGAGAGGCTGGCTAGAGGTTCACCGAAAATTTGACTCCGTCAATTCCTGTGTGCGCAATCCAAACCTATTTGATTCTACCTCAGTCTTCCCATTGACCTCGACGACTCGAACAATATATGATATATATATATATATATATATATATATATATATATATATATATATATATATATATATATATATATATATATATATATATATATATATATATATATATACGGGGTGTGTGTTTGTTCGTCTCCTCATTTGAGTCCAGCAGCAATATAATGCATCTTTACGTTGCTTGCACATTTAGACTACAGTGGATCACATGGAGAGAAAGTGAATGAGAATGAGAAGTCCAAGAATGGAAATGATTGAAGAAAGCACAAAAAGGAACAGTGTTTATGAAGACAGAAATGCCGATTAACATTGCATTTAAATCTTTGAAAATTGTAGTTATCAAGAAATAAATCAAGAAGGCATTCCACGGTGGTTGATGCGAGAAAAGAAACCATCTTGCTTTTGACGAGTTTTCTTCTAGACGTTTACGTGTATTGGGATATTTGACAATGGATCTGCGATTTGTGTTTTCGACAATTCTTCCTGCACCTCCCACATCAATGGATTTTCAGTTTTGGACTTACGATCTCTTTGTTTCTCGTCACTCAAATTTTTCCCAATTTTTCTTTAATTCATTAATTGATATATAATTTTTTTATATATCACAACATTAATTATAATGTGATATATACAATTTTTTATATCATATTCACAACTACAAATGCTCACACACCAGAACACATCCCACACGCACGCGAGCGCGCATATGTTTAGTAACTGTCGAACGCGTCCAATGTTTGCGTCCGGGGTAATATGTTGCGCCCGCTAAATTACATCATTTTGAAAATCTACTCCACAACGGCACACTTCATTCCTGCCATTTGAAGCATATCGAGATGCCCCCTTATTACAAAGGCGTGCGCTGTAGGTTGAGCGCGTGGAGTCACTTTAAAGAGACAGCTAGCGCTGTAGATATGTCTTTGCGCTCCGCCTTGGGGTGTCACATACACTAACGACTACCCGCTAGACGTCGGCCATATAAAACGCGTCCGTGAATCTTCCTTACGTAAATATTCTACTCTGCAACGGCGCACGACAATCACTCCTTTTTCGTCATTATAATCTCATCGAGGTGTTCCCGTATCCAAAATGGATTCCGTTTTTAGTCTGAATTCTTTTTCTCATAAACCAAAACGATATTTTATTGGATCCGCCTCTTCCACTAAATGGCCTGTTTTTAAACTGTGAATTGCTTAAATTGCAAACAAAATTAAAAAAAATAAATAAATAAACGAACGATAACTTTAATTCCGTTTATAAATACATGGTACAAAATAAAATTCATCACATCTGTCTTGATAATATCTATAAGAGAACGAAATGCGTTGGTAAAGAAATATTTTCCATTTGTCTTCATTCAAACACACACACACACACACACACATATATATATATATATATATAAACACACACACACACACACACACACACACACACATATATATATATATATATATATATATATATTTTGAAGCACCCATTTTTTTTTCATTTTCTCAAAAGAAGAACAATATAAATGCATCCTTCAACTCAATTTCTTGGAGTAGATGCTTATTTCCAGTTAAATAATGACAGTCTCATGGATAAATGTCTACTGTACTTAAATTGTCTGTGTTATCCTAGGAGTATAAGTTTCGACGGGTGTCTTCTGACATTATGAATACCAGCCTTTTTTTTGTCGGTCATAGTCATTTTATTTTAGTACTATATAATCTTATATATAATGTCACGTATCATTTATTTTTATGCCTTCCTAGCATTAGGTTTTTCACTGTAATTGCAGTCAGAATTGTCACCTTGAGTTCAGGCGAAATATTCATACTATTAGATAAAGACATGTTCAACCTCCAATAATAAAACAGATGCTAAAGAAAAAAAAAAACTACAGCAAAGCCTCAACATTGTGTTCGTCTTGAAATGTAGGCCGATTTTTTCTTCTACCAATAGATTTAATGGAAAAAGTATAAAAAGTTTTTAAGTACGACACACTTATATAAGTCTAATATTTTCTTTATTCCAATAAAGAACTATATATATATATATATATATTGACAAAAAGAAGTTACTTACGATAAACTTAACTTAAGATTCAACTTCGTTCGGTGCATTTAGTTGAGATATAACTAAATGCACCAAAACAAAGATGCATCTTTGTCGTGAGTAAATTGTTTTTGGATATATGAAAAATTATAATAAAGAGTTATTGTTCTACTATCGGTATTGAGCCCTCTTTGGAATTAATGCTGCAAACGTTAGAATATATGCATTACTCTCGTTCTCATTACATTTACACACACACACACACACACACACACACACACACACACACACATATATATATATATATATATATATATATATATATATATATATATATATAAAAAAAAAACAGACCACTTTAAGGTACCATTATAATAATTTATTTCACCAGAGCTCTTTTAAAGGACGCCGGATCATCAGATAGCACTTCCAAAAATGAAATTAAAATTGATGGGTAGTGTAAGTTTTTATAATTTAACAGAGAGTGTAAAAGGAGTAGTTAAAGAGACATGGTAGAATATAGGGAGGGATTAATTTCATATATCTCTCAAGCATACTTTGTATTGGGGGAGGAGGAGTGAGCAGACCTTGACCTATTTAGACGGTTAACTTAACG
Organism: Acanthosepion pharaonis; assembly: GCA_903632075.3. NCBI lineage: Eukaryota > Metazoa > Mollusca > Cephalopoda > Sepiida > Sepiidae > Acanthosepion > Acanthosepion pharaonis. The sequence goes on from CAHIKZ030000197.1 coordinate 626,261, forward strand.
GAAGTGATATATTGAAATAGGAGGGGAGTAGTGAGAAAAGAAAAAGGAAAAAGAATGAAGGGGGAGAGGGAAGTAAAATGAAAGAGGCTGTAATTGGGTTTTAACAATTTATGTAAAGATTAGATTTTAATGCTTGATAGTAATTTAGATGTCTAAAAAAACCCGAATAAAGTAATTTGATGTTTGCTATCAATTTAAATATTTTTTTAAAACAAATAATTTAGGGATTTAATATATGTTAAATACTATATTTATTAACCCATTTATAGGAACATATAAAAAAAAATATTTTAAATTATAATAGTTTGATTACACGACTAATCGTACTTTTTTAATATTGTAAAAAATAACTATGAAAAAACGATTTACTTTTGAAAGTTAAAAATTCGGTCGGGGAGGTCTAAGGTCAGAAGAAAAAATATACTCGTGGACATGTCTGGATTAAGCGATTACGTGTCAGATCTAAGATAAATAAAAAATGAAAAATGCGGTCAGGAGGTTGAGGTAGGTGAGTTATTAGTTCGTGCCGTGATAAATTCGGACTTTAGACATACCAGCGACAACAATATTGTGTGTAGCCAAATATTAAGATTTGTTGAAGTAGACATAAAATTACTTTGTACCGAAAATTTATTTTAAATTTTTTATATAGTCAGGAAACATCATAAAGAGAAGAGAAGGTATATATTTTAAGGTAAAACTTAGACAATGCCGGTACAACACAATTAATTTATTTCTCTAGTTGAGCAGATGAGTATTGTTAGGAAACCTTGTAATATGCAAGTTTACTTGTAAACACAAGGGACATGGATCCACTAATGTTTAACAAATTCTAGTTTGTTTTGCTTTGTTTTTTAAATGCTTTTCATTTTGCCGTAGAAGTTTTATTAATTTCTTTTAAATGCCAAAGATATTTAGAAAATGATGTTCTGTTTCGGTAGACATTGTTGTTGAAAGAGGATATGTGCTGATAACACCTCGTTTTAAAGACATTTTTAGTACTGCCAATATAAAATTAACCATTGGATTATCTCTAGACGAAATTGAACATAGGTAAACAGGAGAATCAGAAAGACACCTATTTTGTAATGAGCATTATGTTCAAAATAGGTGTCTCATGATTCTCTTGTGTACGTATGTACGATTTTCACCTTAAAATAATTATGTTGATGACATTAACAGACAACTAGCCAGAAAAAAATTAGACAAATAAAAATCCTTTACAATGAAGAAAAAAATAAAGACCAAAAGATAAACGCGTACCTAGGGAGTTAACTGAAGTGGTCGAAAGCCAGTGTATGTAAAAGAGAAAAAAACGTTTTTCATTGTCAACATATAACAAAGGACAGTCCGAGGCGTTACTCGAGTCCCATGCAATCGCGATATTCAGACGACAAGAATGGACTCACACACGCGCGCGCACACACACACACAGACACGCACATACACGCTCGCACACACGCACACATATATGTATAAATAGATAGATATATATAGGGAAATATTTTTATTAAATTTTGGAATATTTTAAACACTCCAATTACATTAATGAACATTAATTCTATTTTCTTTTCATCATTTCTCTATCTGTATGTCTCTCTCTCTCTCTCTGTGTGTCTTTCTCTCTGTGTGTCTTTCTCTCTCTGTTTCTCTCTCTCTCTCTCTGTGTGTCTTTCTCTCTCTATGTCTTTCTCTCTCTCTCTGTGTCTTTCTGTCTCTGTCTCTCTCTCTCTCTCTCGTGTTTGTGTGTGTGTGTGTGTGTGTGTGTGTGTGTGTGTGTGTGTGTGTGTGTGTGTGTGTGTGTAGGGAGACAGACAGAGAAACAGACAGAGAAATAAATTCGTAGAGAAGCAGAGAGGCCGTGTGAAATGTCACCGGACGTGTTCCCCTTCCTTGAATGGAGTACTGTCAGTCATTGGCATCTTTATTCACAGAATAAGTGCGTAAAAATTCACCTTCCTTTCAATCGTACTCCGATGACATACCGAATCAGTCGGGTTTCGCTCCCGGTTTGAAAGAATCGTATGTCTAGCCACACTGATGAGCTGCGAAACAGTCTGTCTGTAGGGGACAATATATATATATATATATATATATATATATATATATATATATATATATATATATATATATATACGTATGTGTGTATGTGTATATAAAAAATATTAAATAAATAAAAATGGCTGGACACTCGTATCTGAGGATTCCCATTTACTACGTCACCTAGCCAATACCTGTCGAAGACGCCTGGTCAGGCGGATTTGTGTTTCTTCAACACTAGCAGTTTGCAGTATCCGGTCATATTTTATATTGCAACTATGCCGAGCGGAACTTACAGTTTCGAAGAGAGAGAGTGGGAGACCGAGTTACTTGACATTAAGCAAGGACAGCACGTTATATATGTGTTGTGTATGTGTTTGTATGTGTGCGTATGCGTGTGTGAAGAAGTGAAACGAAAGGTTTGTAATGTGTATTGCCTTTTATATGACCTTTGTCGTATTTCCTGTATTTTCTACTCAAACCTGATGTTGATCGCTCGACGGCCCAAAGCAGACAGCGTAAATACGTTTACTTCGCATAAACATCGCGCATATATCAGTGATACTCCCGCTCCAAAAATCAAATCTCTAATTCGGACCCAAAAATTGCTATATATTCTCTAATTGAAACAAACTCGACGCAGACCAACTTGGATGTCAACACCAACACGCCGAGGGAGAGACGCGGCTCAAATCAGCCTTTATGTCAAGACGAACGCAGTGAGAAACGAACATCACTAACAAAGACAGCCATCAACAATGTCCATTTCAAATCTAATTTCACCTTTTCGCACTGTTGTCTTCGCAACAGCAACAGATAAAAGTTACTAGTTTTATATGTATGTAAACAAATATACTCAAATGTATTCTTTTTATTTGAATTTTGAATTAGTTTTGCCGAGGTAGAGAATTAAATTAACCTTCACGACAGTATCAACAACAAGGTTCTATATTCCAAGTTACCAATTACCGTCATCCGCAACACCTTAAATATGCTTTTTTAATATCGGATTTCTGAAAATGTATAGTGTCATGTGGTGTAACACCCTCGAGCACCGAGCTGAAACTGTGCTACGCTGCCTGCAATGTAAAATCACTGAATCCGTAGAGTTGTGGGCGGAAGTAAAGAAAAAGTTGGCAACTTATAATTCCGAGTACTTTAAAGATTTTAGCATTACAAAATGCAGGATTAAAAAGGACCAGGTGTGAGTATTAATTGCGGCTACTGAAGCGGATTAACACCTATCTGTTGATTTTCATATATTGCTAATTTTTATGTTCAAACTACCTGGACTACAAGCGCGTTCTCCGCAATATTAAGCACTAGTTACCCGTAGAACACGTATATAGGTACTAAACTAAGATGTTAGTTTACTGTTAATAATACCAGTAAGATTAGCATAGCTGCAAATATTATAGAAGATTGATGTTGCTTAATTAAGGAGAACTACTTACATGTGAGTTATATTTGTATCGGCTGAGTTCTATGGCAGGAGAATCGATAATTTGCCGCCTGAGGATCTGATACATGCGGGGAATTCTTAATGTATTTAATGCCAATAAAATCTATGCTGGTTTCTCTGGATGTTACAACAAATATATAAGATAACTACCCTTTCAGCATAACTTACATAACTTACATCGTTATGCATATCTTGATAAAATAAAGATTAAATATATTCAATAAAATCGCCATTGGTTTAATCCATGGCCAACCGGCGACTTTGGAATCTCCTGCAACTCTCCTTGACGGTCTCCTTGTTTAAGTTGATGAATGCTGCCATAATCCTTACCTTGAGTTCATTTTTACTGTTACAAGGACGTTTGTTGGTCTCTTGCACAACTGCACCCCATACATAATAATCAAGGGGGGTGCAGTCTGGGGAGTTAAGTGGTCAGATGTAAGGGATGATGCGGACGCTGAAATTGTCAGACAACTGTGTCCTCCAACATGTGTGGCAAAGTGCAGAGCCCTGTTGCCAGACATAGGATCATTCAACAGCTACCCCTTGATCCATGGTGGGGGGGGGAACTACCTCCTCTAGGCACGTGATGTAGGCCTCCGTGTTGAATTTGATGCCCCTTGAGTAAATAAATGGAGGCATAACGTCGCCATTACTAATGATCACGCCAGAAACCATAATATTCATTGGATGTATCATCCTTCTTTCTCCGAGTTTCTGCACCAAAACCTGTGAAATATTCGTATTGTACTTCGGGTGCGAAAGCCAAGCACTACAAGATGTCGTTCCCAAATTTCTCGCGAAATGAATGGCGTCATGGTGCTCTTGTTTCTCACAGATGGTGCCCAACGGATGCTACTATACTGCGCACTCGAAAAATATAAATAAAGCGCATGCGCGAAATTAAAAATATAAAATGTCGACAATTTACCCATCGCACCCTCTGTGTGTGTATGTGCACACATACAAACACAAACACATACATAGAGAGAGAGAGAGAGAGAGAGAGAGAGAGAAAGAAATAGAGAAAGAATAAGATGAGACATTGTGATAACTATAAGAGAAGGAATGAAAAAGCGCATGCGCACACACACCCACAATACACACATTATATATATATATATATATATATATATATATATATGTATATATATATATAGAGAGAGAGACAGAGACAGAGAAAGAGAAAGAAATAGAGAAAGAATAAGATGAGACTGTGATAAATACAGTAAGAGAAGGAAAAAAAAGCGCACGCTCGCACATACACACGCACACACACACACACACATATATATATATATATATATATATATATATATATATAGAGAGAGAGAGAGAGAGAGAGAGAGAATGAAATAGTGAAAGAATAAGATGATATATCCGAATATTTACTTATGTCTCCGATCGCAGAGGCAAAGTGCCGAGAGGTTTTGTGAAGTTGAGTTGACACATAAATGCACGAAACAAAGAAATGAACGAAATGGGTGTCATCATTTGTTTGTCATGTCATCAGGAATACCCAAATCACACTCAAGTGAGATGTTAAAAATGCAGCTAAAAACTCGAAAGAACACTACATAATAAGGAATCGGGGAAAGAACGCACATTAATGCTGGATATCTGTCTGGCCTCATTAGTGAGAGCCTGTCCATAGCAACAGGGACACTAATTGAGCCTCGCGGTCACATGCTCAAATATGGAATCACTGAGTCACTGGCAGAATGGGAATAAGTGAACCGGCTTCAAGAAACATTCGTGACAAATTGGCAGTGTCGTCGCTTCTTTCGTTCTTGGTCTAATCCTCAAAATATCTTCTCAGCTTCTTTCTCACTTGATTTCCACAGACACATAATGTACTGAAGATGTCACTAATAACATAATATGTCAATACATATTAATCTTCTGAGAGGTTTGTCAAGATATTCCTATCGTCGTGGACTATTTTCATGTTTGGCCTTACGTAAAACCAATACGTTGGGGTGAACTACATTTCAGAATATGATTTGAACAAGTTTAATGACTATTATCAACCCAACGAGAACATATATATTCTTGTTGGATTGATAAATCTCTTATGCATAAGAATATATATATATATATATATATATATATATATATATATATCTTCTCTCTCTCTCTCTATATATATATATATATATATATATATATATATAGAGAGAGAGAGATCTGAGAATATATATATACATATATATATATATATATATATATATATATATATATATATATATATATATATATAGAGAGATTTCGAGAATATATATATATATATATATATATATATATATATATATATATATTCTGGATCCTTCTATGACATTGTGAAAGTCTATGTTCTTCTTGAAGTCATTGAATATATATATATATATATATATATATATATATATATATATATATATATATACCCTGCATCCTTCTATGACATTGTGATAGTTTATGTTGAACATATTCAATATTTTTGGTTTGCTAAAATCATTTTTGTTAACCATTTTTTCTTCCGTCGGACAAAAAACATATTAGTCTTGTAGATAAGCGGTTTCTAGAAAACACTTATTTTCAAAGATAAAACTTTCTAGAAATATTTAAATATTTGAAGGACTGTCTGGAGAGTTATTTTCGAAGCCTAATGACAAAGATATTTACTGAAATAGCGATTTAGAAACTTGTTTTTTGAAGAACATTATCCTAGTCGATGCCTCTAGTCACTAGGTAACAAATCCATGAATAAAATTACTTATGAAATAAAGTTAATACACATCGCGCATTTGGCATCATATTTTACAAGATCAAGCGGAGGACTGAGAGAAACACTGTGGTGTTGAATTAATACTAGGAATGCAAAGTAAAACTGACAAGAAACAGTTATGTTAACATTATTTATAATGATCAAATAGATGCATATGCGTCTGGTTTTTAAGATATATATATATTTTATATATACTTTTAATATACTAATGAACACACGATACAACAGCCAAGAGCCACTCAGTGCAGAGTGCTACGGTGCGGGTCTATATGAGCGTAAGAAAGGTCAAGAAATTAAATTCTTGTCGCTATGCAGGCAATATAACGGAGAATCCTACAAATGAAGAAGTCGATATTGGAACGATTATGTAAGCACCAAACACAAAGCAGCAGTTTTGAGCAGAACATATCCAAATGAATTCTCTCTGTAGGAATACGAATATGGATGATTCATCATTGCGTATGTGGCATAGCGATTCCTTATTTTAAAGGAGATAAGGAATTTCTTTAGAAATAGACGGGATATATCAATTCGATTTGGGGAGAATTTGAGTTCTAACAGACGTTCAAAGTAAGGAAACGTCGTGATATAACGCCCATCTAACATGATCGATGAATAATACGGTGTCTGCTTGACGATGGTCGAAATGTTGGTACATAATTTAATAATTGCAATTAGTACGGTTACACATAAACTGGAAATAAAGAAAATAAATTACTATAGCGAAGAAAACGGCGACTTACCTCGTCAAACCAACCGACAGCGCGTCGCGTGTATTCTACGACGGAAAAAGTGGCGAAAAAGAAAATTACTTATCAAAAACAAAAGGGCACGTATTCCGCATGACATGCTGACAATGGAATAATTGAATTCAAAAAAATAAAAAAATAAAAAAAAACAATCCGTCGCAGGAGTCGCTATAAAAGTATTTTGATATGGAAATTACTGAACATCCTATCCCAGTTGTCGACGAATGAAAAAAATAGGTTCTGCCGATAAAAGCAGTTGGTGTTCTCGATTCGGGAGCGGAAAATTCGGGCATTTTTTGCTACGGCGTTTGTTAGTGAGTGAGTTATTTTTTTGACTGGTTACACGCATTGTGATTTGAGATAGTACCGGCGAATTGAGTTTTCAGCATTTCTTTCTGAAACCCTCGATATTCGAGTCTGTACTTAGAGTGATTTTTCTTTGTGTTGTGGAAGGAATCTGCGAAAAACTCCTTCCTTTGCTTTCAGAACGCTTACAATTACCTTACCGTAAAATGGTAATATCCAAAAGCAACTAAATTAATACAACAAACAAACATAACTAGATATTTTTTTTTTCGCTCTTAATATTTTAAGCGCCCGTCTGACCCTGAATATATATACAGAACGGGTTATAGATTGAAAGAACGGATATATCAATATATGCAAGTTTATGTTCAGAAAGGGAATTTGATAAATTTGCGTAAGTTCGTTATGACATCTGGATTGGTGAGAGCTGAAGATTGTTATTATGAGCCGTGCCTGGTTCTATAAGCCATACAGTTCGCGGTTACGGATGAAAGTGCAATCTCATTTACACCTGTATTTATTAGTATCAATGTACATTATTACTGCCAGACATCCCAGCGTCAACAGAAGGCGCGGCGTCAACATAACTGGAATTTATGTCGATATATTTATTATATTGTAACGGGAGAGAGCTATAGAGGAATGATTTATTCCCCCTTTTGAAACTCTCCTGTTAAGGGCTTTATTTACCTTCTATAACCGTACAATATTATATATAGTCTCCAGAGTTTTGAAATAAGCTGAAACATTATTTACATTATTCGGACTATTGTCCTCATCTTTGTCGCCATATTTATTACAACGTTGTACGCTCCAGTCTTCTTCAGGAGGTTGGAATGTCGAACGTAACCCTTTTTTTCGCTTACTGAGGTACACTACGCTGTTAAACATGGCACGTGGAACTAGAACAGTCTATCCCAGTGAGCGAAATAAAGGGTTATGTTTGACATTCCAACCACCTGAAGAAGGCCGGAACGTACAACGGCTGAAACGTTGTGATAAATTGGGCGACAAAGATGAGGACAATAGTCCGAATAATGTAAATAATGTACATAATACCTCATCTCAGAAATATAGACAGATACTAAACTGAAACAGTTTGTCTGTCCTCTCTCATATAAACTAAGTCATCGGCGAGAAATTTGTCGTCCAAGATTTAGTTCTTATATATGTACAATAAATAGTTCTTTATTTAATTATCTGTTTTATACGAATTAATAATTTCCCACGAACTGAAGAATATGAAGCGTAACAAGCAGCATGACAGGAATACATCTGGGCATGTTCTTGGGTCACATATGCGATGAGTCATCGTCTGTCTAACAGTAGCGGAAACGGTGCGTGTTCATGTTGCAGAATTGGCTGAAAGGAAAGAGAAAGCAAACAGTAGATTAACAACAACCTAGTTCCCGGATGGAACTGAATGGCTGAAAGGAAAAGAAATTACCTGTTTTATTTTCAGAGATACGTTTATACTACGAAGACATACACAAAACTATATATGCGTACATACACGCGGAGAATAATATATCACATATATTTACATGGCAAAGCAGATTGTAAGGAGAAAACAGGGAAGGGTCTTGCATATAATATAAAGGCACTCTTGTGTCTGAAGAAACCCTGTTTAGCACTCCAGATTCAAACGAGCCGGATTCGTCTACTGTGCACCAGGAAATAACATATTCCACGAACAGGAGACACTGAGTTTTGCGTCTTCCAAAATTGAGGACTGAGAATTAGAATTCTTTCTTTACCTGGAAAAGATATAATCCCAAAAAGACAGAGTGCCGGCGAGACAGATTTAGCCTCTAACAGGGTATGGTGGTCCCGAGCGAAAGAAAACATTTCAGTTTGGCTGCAGTAAACGAACTACTATTGAGTGTCGCTTTCGTCACTGTATGACGTTACGTCAGTAAATGGCTATCATGTGGCCGACGTTCCTAATTTCCTCCAAACAAAGAGTACTGCCTTCTGTATCTATACAATATCTGGTGTCTAGCGTTCTTGAAATAAGCTGAAACGGTTTGTTGCTCCTCGGTCATATGAACTAAATCATCGAGGAGAAATTTCACATCCAAGATTTCTGATAAGAAAGGAACGACAACCTGTTTCAGCTTTTATTGTTATTTTATTTATTTTATTTTTTGAGAATATATATGCTTTTTCGATATTACGTGCTATTAATTCATGATTTTTTTAATATGTCCGATGGAATCATATTTGTTTTAGTTTTAGTGACTTTCTCAATTAGAACAAGGAATAATTGGGACATATGTATATTTGACGGTAGATACCGTTGGCGCCACGACCAAGTCCTAAAGGCAATAGCACATGAAGTCAGTGAAGCAGTGAGAACTTCTAAATACAAACCGAATAAGAAGTTCATATTAATTCCCTTCGTTAAAGATGGAACAAAGAAGGAAAAATAAACGATCCCCAAAACAAACTTGTTATCGTCAGCAAATGATTGGCATTTGGATACAGACCTGAAAACGCAACTAAAGTTCCCCAGACATATAGCGGAAACATCACTAAGACCAGACTTGATTATTTATTCCAACTCCACCAAACGCTGTATAATATGGGAGCTCACAGTCCCCTGGGAAGAATACCTGACATTAGCAAACGAAAGGAACGATCAAAATATCAAGAATTGATCGAAAAGTGTCAGCAAAGTTCTTGGAAGGTCACATATGACTCTGTGGAAGTAGGATGTCGTGGCTTTGCAGGCCAGTCATTATGCAAAGCTTTTAGGAAAATAGGGATAGTGGGATCAGCTAAAGCCAAAGCCGTTAAGAAAATTTCAAATGAAGCTCTGACGGCTTCTAAATGGATATGGATTAAAGGATCCGAGCAGTGGGGGAATAATTCAATGGAAAACAATCCCAAAAAAGCTAGAGACAAAATCACCCCACAGTATTGATAAAATTTATCTGGATTTACATTGCTTGCGAATAAATAGGTTTTTTGTAGGTTTTTAGTTAAATTTAGCTCACAACTCTCGATAATTTTTTTTTTTTTGTCATGAAACAGAAAATAGTGTAACTTAACATCCGATATTGTTCAGGTACTGGAACTTGTCATAATTTAGAATTTATCCCTTTAATACGATAATGTTATTATATTTTAATGTAACATAATTTAAAATCAATCCACACAAATTAACATTAATAACATTCATTTATACCATACGCCACAATATCGTCAATTTATTTTAAACGTTATAATTAAGAATTAATTCGTCTCTACCATATAAATTGTTAATTTATTTCAAATCAATATTTCATCCATCCCTATATAGTTTAATTTAATATTCCATCCATCCCTCCCGGTACCATTGATATATTTTAACTGTAAATACGTAAAATCAATCCATTCCAGACGATAATAAGATTTTTTAATTAAGTAGTATAGGTTAAGTTTGGAAAAAAGATTACATTTTTTTAATTGGTGCGAAACAAGCAATTATATAATTCAGTTTGGAAGGAGGAAAGGGGGAAGGAAAAAAAAAAAGAAAAAAGAGGAGAGAAAAAAAGAAACACACCCCCATTTTAGTGAACAGCTAAATGTATCGTTAATATTTTAATTGGGCAAGGAATTTTGGACGCTTCCGTTGGCTTTTATTTTTTTAGTTTGTTTATTTTTATTTTTTTGTTTGTTGTTTTTTTTCCTTTTTTTCCTTTTTTTTTTTTAAAGAGCAGAAAGTATAAATTCTGTCATGAGCACTAGCACAATTCTTTACACGGTGGCGACCTGTAGGATAAGATAACAGGTCGGGGGTGACTGTCGGAGCTGATATGATGAATAAGAACCCCGAAATCAGCGATGAAGACGGCTTTCATCACGGATGACCACCTTCAAGCATTCGAATGTATTTTGCGATATTTGATTTCCCTTGTTATTTAAGCAAAGTTAGAGGACTTGTTATTGGTTGTTTCATTGGTCATTTTGAGGATTTAACAATATAATAATAAATACTCGGTTTTAAAGTTAAACCTCAATTATAATGTTTAAGGGCTGATACAGAAAATAGGTCAGATATATACATGTGTTGTAAGATCTTGCATTTAGCCATTATTCTATGCATACATATTGACCGTGTTTATATTTGCGTCGATAGGTACAAACAGATAGATTGGTTTGTATGGTCTGTTTAGTTTTACGGCATATCAACCCGAATGGGTTATTTAATTCCAACGAAATTCCTATTGCTGGTAATATGTTTTTCTTCAAAAATCTATATCTGTGAATATTTTCCTTTAAAGATATCTATAGCTGGTCATATTTTTTTTCAAAGAATGTATAGCTGTTTGCATTGCTAGTAATTTTTTAAGCATTGCCCATAATTTTCCTTATTATTGAGAGTAATATTTTTTTAATACAAAGTATTATGGTATCAAGACCTATTTTACACAAGATTGGGTGTTAACTATTTGCCCAGAGATGGGACCCTAACAGGTGCTATTACCCCGGGTCAGGGTGGACCTGGGAACGCTCCTCAAAACCTCCTGATCAGAAGCCTTGCTGTTGAACGTAGTTTATTGTCTTACCCAGGACGCAAATGTAGTTTATCGTCATACCCAGGACAACAAACAGATAGAGTTTTATTTATTACGAAGATGTAGGTCCGGGTTGTATCCGAATATTCAAGAATCCACACTCTTTTTCTCTTTCAGAAGAGTAAACACACTTATTAACCCCGATTTCTGAGTATGTATCTTTGTTCGCTACGCATATTTAACTCTGCTATATTTTGATTCGAAAATTAACATCATTTTTCTGACTGAATTATGTTTATGGTTTACCAACCTTTTCAAGATTATTTAAAGCTAGAAACTATTTTTAGACTGTAAGAATAAAAGTTATTTACTGATATGAGTCCTAATATTTAACCAATAGCTGGGGAGAAGAAACATAAACCCATACTTTTCCCAGAGCTATTTGGGCGAAATATAATAAAACTAAACTAGATTGGAATTGGAACTCTGATTTCAAATCTCTAATTTTCAGCAGTTATCCATTACACGAGACGCAAATTTAAGACCTGACATCACCAAGCGGTCACCCACAAAGTCACTGACGAGGTTCAGCGTTACTTAACCTCGATGGGCGTAACCAATCCTTTCACGGATTGAGCAAGGAACGAGATACAGAGCGCTGATGTCAACAGTTTGGCAATCCCATCACCACACCCTGGCCGTTTCTCTCAAAGGAATCTATAATCGGCGAGGTGTCATCATTCTTCTATACTCGCAACCACACCGTCTTAATTAAAGTCAATCCATTACTGTCAAGATTCCACGCCCACGGTGTTCAACCACTGCCACTCAGTTTGGGTCGTTAAATATCTGACTAGTACAGTAAATTTGTCATTTGCGGATAAATATGTAGCAGTAACAATAAGTAATTATTTACTTATCTGTTTTATACGAATTAATAATTTCCTACCAGCTGAAGGATATGAAAGATAACTTCGCGGAACGACCGCTGCCTGACATTTGGACATGTTCTTCAGACGCGGAGAAGATGAGTCATCATTTGTCGAACAGTAGCGGAAACTGTGCGTGTTCATGTAGAATTGGTGGAAAGGAAGGAGAAAACAAACTGGCAGAGTAAATTAACAGGAAATTTTGTGGGAAGACTTGTGAATGAGAATTTAGGTCGATAGCATTATCAAAATGGCTTATGAGTAAAATGCTTCGTAGAAATCGAAGTAATTTGTGTTGTATAGGCGGATCATAGGTGGGCCATTAAATAATGGGTAACGAGTAATGCAAAAACTGATGAAAATTGTTGCGGGACGCAGTCGGTGACTGTTAAAAAGCGGATTGTTGTCTAGTATCTTATTGAGGTTGTGTCTGTTAACTCGACAGAGTGCGTGTTTGGGAAGAGATATAGTAACTGTTTAACGTCATTTCTATCGGATAGGTGACAGTGCAACGCCGCCGTTTCTCGGTGCAATTAGAAATTTGCGATTAAACTGTCATTTAGTCCTTCATCTATTTTTCATCTTTTCCTGTTACTATCTCCATATCTTTTCCCTTGCCATTTCACTGATAAGGCTTCACGACGATAAGTCATTGCTAAAAATATACATAACTATCCGCTTGACCATGTATGTATTGATCCCAATATTGCTATACTCTGTAAGGATTAATTTTAATTAAAAAACAATCAACGTTGTGAATATGTTCCAAAGCACAGTGTGTATGGGCGGGGAACAAATATTCGTACACATACAAATTTTTAATTTGCTGATTTTCAACTAATGAATAAACATACTTATAATTAAATTTACGCAGATTCATAATAACTAAATATGCATAGAAAACAGGAATAAATATATTTAATAAAAACAAATCCCATTTACCTATTTTAATTGGTAAAAAAAGTAACGACCCTCTGGTGCCTGAAAAAAGATGGAGACGAAGAATTACTTCATCAAGACAGAGCTGAACTTGCAGAAACATTAGGAGTTGATCACACAACAGTTTCCAAACGTTTGAAAGCATTACCAATGATTCAAAAGCAAGGGTATTAGTTGCCGTACGAGTTGTTACCGATAGACGTCGAACAGCATCTTGTCAGTATTTATCGATCAACCCACGAGGATTGAATGTGGTACAAGGCCGGTTTAATGTGGGTATCTCCGAGCCCGTAGGCTCGGCCAAAAATATATAGCCTTTGAAACCGCCTAGACAGGTTCAGGCCCTGTCTACCTCCCCGGATGAAACCTTGCCCTTCGGCAAAGCTTCGTTCGGGTTCCTCTCTGTTAACGCAGAGAGTTCGACAGACGTCGCTTACAGTCAAAGACTGTATCACGACTCAGCTAGACTCGGAAGTCTTAGTATTTATCGATCCACCCACGAGGATTGAATGTTGCACAAGGCCGGTTTAATGTGGGTATCTCCGAGCCCGTAGGCTCGTCCAAAAATATAGCTTTTGAACCCGCGAACGGCGTCTTGTCACATGTGAACAGCTGCTTCAACGGCAGAAAACGAAACGTATCGTGACCGGCGATGTAAAGTGGATACCCTAAGCTTAGAAAATCGTGAGTTAGGTCCGACAAGCCTCATCATCGGCGACAAAACCGAATATCTCTAGTTCAAGCTTCCGCTCTGCATTTCGTGTGGTCAGATGGGAGCTGCTCAGACCGTCCAAAACCCTCACAGAAGATCGCTCTCGACGACAATTTAAGCGTCTGAGCCAAGCATTGAAGAAAAATGGTCGCTATAGGAGCAGAGGCACGACGAAGTGATTTTGAAACATGATAACACTAGGCCACATGTTGCAAAACGGGTAAAAAACTACTTGGAAATGTATAAATGGGAAGTCCTACCACACCCTCCATATTCCGAAGACATTGCCCTGTCCGATTATCAATTGTTCCGATCAATGGGACATGATCTGGATGAGCAACACTTTCATTCCTACGAAGATGCCAAAATAATGTATCGATTCATTGTTAATCTCAAAAAACGTGTCGTTTTTTTTCCTGCGTGGAATTCAAATGCTGCCAGAAAGATGGAAAAAATAGTGGCTACTGATGGACAATACTTTCAGCGACACGTTTTTTTACTAATTTTTGTAAAGAAAACGTTTTCATGAAAAATCAGCGAGCAATTATTCAAGGTTCTAAAAGATTGAAGACAGTGATTTATGACACATGCCATCAATGTTGTTGCCCTGAATCTATTGTTTATTTCTTTGTGCCCGGATGATTGCAATTTCTTTTTACTAGAATTTTCATTTAATATCAAAATTAAAAAGACTTGTATCACTGACAACATTCAACAAAATTCAATAGAAATCTGTGAGCATTTTGTGAAACTTTCCAAAAGAAAGTCTCTGTGTTGAGTGTCGAAGAACTACTCCAGCGTAAAGTTCCGAAATATAAAAAAATGAAAAATAGCAGCATGTTCTACTAAACTCAACAAGCAATGAAAAATGTATTGGGAGAAAGGGCATATTATGTCCAATGAAGAATATATATTTTTACCTGTGTTCACAGAAATAAGTTCAAATTAGATGCCCAGTATGACTTGCAATATGACTTGCATCATAGTGGTATGGTTAGCCCAAAGAGAACCTGTAGTTTTCTTTCTCGATTATCGATAGTCGGTGGTAAGGGCTTTGGCCACCTTTTCCCATTTCCACCAGTTGCAGATAACTCAGTCATCATGTTATATGTCGATCAAATGGGTAGATATATCACTTTATTTTATATTCTTGATTACTGCGCCAGTAGTCTAATCGAAAAGCAAACATCTGCCTCAAAACAGAAGACCATTATTTTCATAATGATGTGTATCCAGAAAAGAAATCCTTTAGTCGATTAACAGACACCAAGATGGACACTAAGTGTAGTTTTATTGAATAAAGCATTAGTTTTCCCTTAGATGAATACGTGTAGCGATAGTTTGGGATTTTACTGTTGAACATATTTTATGATTATATACATGGGTATGCAAAAGTAGGTATACAGTAATGAAAATCAAAACTTGCGCAAAAAATGTATTGTATTGATAAGACAAACATTTAAATAATATTGGAAATAATGTTACAATACTTAACACATACCTACATTTGCAGACCCCTGTATTTATATACGCAATTGTTTTTTTATGCAGCATTTACTAGAATCTTGACAATATAGGTTAACCATGTTAATTCTAACAATTCTGTATTAACCAATCAAATTTGTTTTATGAGTTTCCTCCCATATCAGACAATATTTCAAATGAAATGAATGTTTTTTTCATATTGCCGACGCGTTAAATATTTGTCATTCTGTTTCATTCACAGTCTACGTTTCATAGATCGTCATCCAAAAAATAAAAATATGGCCCTATCTCCACTTTTTGCAGTTTTGAGATATTTGCCTGTAAAGTGTAGCGAACCATAATGTTTTCAGGAATTGACGTAAACATGATTTTACATACTATATAGACATTGTCAGAACGAATTATTTCCTAAAACATTTAGATGACCATATAGGGATTTGCAAAGTGCACGCGCCAGAAGCTGTGAGTAAAAAAGAATACAAAAAACAAAAACAAAAACAAAAACGAGAATAACACATGTATCATTTTAAATCTCACGTGATTAATTTAACTTAAATTTGTTTTCTTCCAAAAACATCACTTTAGATAATTTCGCTTAATTTTTCTCTTGTTTAGATTCATGTTTATTAAAATATGTTTAAGGGTCCGTGAACGACCTGTGGAAAATTAAAAAAAAAACAAAAAAAACGTTGCTTTTTGATTATAATAATAAAAATTTAAATGACTTTCTTTTGAGTTCAAAGGCAAACATGATTCCATAAGTCTAAACTGATTACGCGGAATGAATACCGATGATAATATAGATGTAATTAGGTGCTGTAAATGTAAATATGTTTTTCATATTACCAACTTCTGCAAATAATATGAGAGATTAAAAAAAAACAGAAAAGGTTTTACGCAAATCCCTAGCAGCTTAACAATAAATAAAAAATCTCACAGATGACATATTTACAAAGAACAGATGTTAATTAAATCGCAATAGAATTTAATCTGATATATAATTCCATATGTGTGCAGTATAGGATATCTTATATCAGGTGGTTTTAATTTATTTCATGGGTTATTATTCAATGCTTCAGACCAAAATAAAGGGAATTTTGGTTTCTCGGATATTCAAGCCGGTAAATGCTGTTAATACTGTTTAGTTACACTAATGAGTCACATGACATTTTGTAGGGAAAATGAAAAGCAGTACTCAATTTAGACATTTAGGGGTGTAGTTTCTTAGGGGTGTACTCACTTTTTAGGGGTTTAGTTCCTTAGGGGTGTACTCACTTTTGTTGCCAGGGAATTAGCTTTTAATGGCTCTATTTTGAGTTATTTTGAGGGAGAAATAAATTAACTCTGTTATATATGCTGCAGACAGGCTACTTTTCATTGTGTCAAAGTGTCATTTTCTCAGTGTTGTCCCATGAAGAGATATACTTAAATATTTGAAGAAATGTGAGGGGTGTACTCACTTTTGTGATACACTGTATATATAAGACCATCACTTTGCGGAAATTATATTTCTTGAACTACGCAAAACCAGATGAATATATTGATTTTACAAGACAACAAAATTAGTCAATTATATCGATTATTTAAAGTAAATTTGGTGCTCATTTAATGTTATTTTTGAATAAATTTACACTTCTGTACCTCTCTATATTTCGAAGATGAGGTATTATGTACATTATTTACATTATTCGGATTATTGTCCTCATCTTTGTCGCCATATTTATTACAACGTTTCGGCCGTTGTACGCTCCGGCATTCTTCAGTTGGTTGGAATGTCGAACTGAACCCTTTATTTCGCTTACTGGGGTAGACTGTTCTAGTTCCACGTGCCATGTTTCCTCAAGGACACATGACACAGAGGATAACGGCGTTTGTTAGATCCAGTGAGAGAACCCAAAGAGTCTGAGTTCAATACCCGGTTAAGGCAGTGGAGAATTTTCAGAGGGAAATTAACATGAGATAACTGATAATTGACATTCATTAAAACGTGGCACATGGAACTAGAACAGTCTACCCCAGTGAGCGAAATAAATTGTTCAGTTTTACATTCCAAACACCTGATGCGTACAACGGCCGAAACGTTCTAATAAATATGGCGACAAAGTTGAGTACAATAGTCCGAATAATGTAAATTTACACTTATACATGTACAGTTGACGATACTAGTATGATTTTTGTGTTTGGTGGTTGATTGAGACGCTGTAAACTAAACCCAAACTCATAAAACAATGACACCATCTTGTTTGATTTTTGTTCATCGAGGATTGGAAGTCTAATCTGTGTATTTGCCGACTCAGCTATTCGACGAAGAAAGAAAACTGCTTTTCAATGTGGACATGAATCTATCCTTGCCATTCTTATCTATGCTAATGCAGCAGGACTTATTTAACTGAGCATAATGCGTGTGTAATTAGATGCAAATTGCCGTCTAATGTCCTAGTCTAGCCAAATGGAAAATTGTCAATGATCCACCAAAACTTCGAAAATACAATCCGCTATCCATTAAGAGGTGTCTTCATTTTTGCATCGCATGGCGTCACAATTGGTACAGAGCCTAGGTTAATGCTTCACAAGATTTCCAAATGCAATTATTTGACTTTCGCTTAACAGATATTCCAGTTGACCATTCCGTCGTGAATTCTTTCCTACACTTAATTTCACACACTCTTAATATGGAAACTGATTAAGTCCGAGGATACTACGTATAAAAACAGATTAAATTGATTTTTCAGTACTGCTTCTGTATTTACAGATATTACTGTTATTCTCAACCCAGCCACATATGTCTGATTAATTAATTTTTTTAATTAAAATATCGAAATTTGGATAACCTAATCTCCAACTCTTGCACACACATATACATTGTGTAAGATTTAATATATTACTAGTGTTAATGAGGTTTTATAACATAGGCTCGTTGCTCACTTAAAGTAAAGAGAAAGAGTTTCGAAAGTAGTATGGCTGAAATCTACTTTTTTATGTGTAGTGTCATTACAAGACGTAGGCGATAATATCGCATCTTCCTGCTCCTTGTAGCTCTTAATAAATTGTCTTTCTCTTATATCACCTAAACCTTATTCCGTCATCCATTTACTAAAGCTCATTAAGTAAGTTATGAATTGTTTACCTCTATCTTGTCTTCAATCTATCCTGTCTGTGTCAGATTCTCCGAGCCCTCTTTCCACATTACATGCACCAGAACTTTTAACTTTCGCTTCTTGATGTTAAGTATATATTCTCTTTTTGTTATCATTTTCTGTTAAACTTCGACGTTGCTCACATAATCGGCCCATTAGGAAAGTTATATCAATAGAAGAAGATGGAAAAAAATGAATGCCTTGAGAAAGGGGACGAAAGTTAATGATTAACACTTGTCTTTAGGGATGAAGGTTGTTGAAACGTTCGGAGGTGTAACTAGGCTGAAGCTTTTCTACAAAAAAAAAAATTGTGGTGAAAATGCCTAAGTTGAACATTTCCCTTATAGATTGAAATAGAAATAAAAGAAAACAATTTGAACTCATGTTGGACGAATGTTGTATCCTAAATGTAAATATCTGCAGTTGGTGTAAATCAAGAGTGAAGTTCATGTGAGTATTTGCAATAGAAATAGCAAAGCAATATCAATAGTCTTGTCACGCTGCGTCTGTCTGAAAGATTAGATTGGAAAACATGTTAGCACTCACAGGTAAACGTAAATGAATTTGAACAACCACAAATATGTAAAGGTTTGAGTGAAAAGAGCCAGTCCATACATGATCGCAACACGTAATTTTTGGGTTAAATCTGACTTATAAAAATAAAGCATTGCAGAAGGAATCGGCTAATTTCTGCTGCGATATCCTAAGCCAATAAAGTTTGCAAAACTCAATATCGGGTTAGAGCATGTTAACTGTGTTAGCATATTATTTTAGATTAATGTTAAATCACTGCTATATATATATATATATATATATATATATATATATATATATATATATATATATATATCAACAGGTTTGTTTTTAAATAATTTAGATATCATATGTCTGTTTATTTTTATTTATTTCTTTCGAGTCCAAGAATTAATTTCCTTGTAGCTGTAGAAAATTGAGTAAGAAACATACCAAATTTTTCTTTCAAGTAATATTTTTGTTTCCATGTATTTTCAGTCTTATCTGCGACCACCTTCAGCATGTTAAAATTTTCCGTGTGTATGTATACGTATTTCTGTAAATTCAAAACATTTTTATTGTTAATGTTACCGCGTTTTTTATCATCCTATATCTTATACATATATATATATATATATATATATATATATATATATGTGTGTGTGTGTGTGTGTGTGTGTGTGTGTATGTGTATTGTGTAGTTAGGTAGTAATCCTTCAATTATATATGTTTCATTAAAGACGACAGACAATGTACTGCGATTAAGCTTTTTATTTAATTTTCTTGTGCTCGAACTGGACACAATGTTTCTAGATAATATCCAAATTTTCTAGACATTTACCCTTTATTTTTTGAACACAGAATATTGCGGCCGTGTTTTTACGTTTCTTTTTTATTGTTAATGCTTCCATAATTTTTAATCTTTTTTTATACATGTGCTTATTGTGCTTGTATTTTCACCTTGCATGTTGCAGATGGAGTCTGTTAATTGTGTGTGTATGTGTGTGTGTTTAAATGGGCTAATAATTATAATTTACCCATCGAGTAATTATTATTATTATTATTATTATTATTTATAAATGGGTCAGTAATAATAATTTATACATCGCACCGTGTACATTGAATTTGAAATGGTAGCCCAAGTTGTTATTTAAAAAAATGTGGATAATGATTACGGCATACGCACACAATAAATCCTATTAAAGAAAATGTGTTCTCCAGCATATTACGAAGATGCCTCCGTCTGTGCGGGAAAACCCATCATTTAATCCAGCATGCATTATGCCAATTTCACGGAGATCAATTTTCCTTTATTAAGTTTTCTTGAAGTCATTGTCTGCATGACAATTAAAATAGTAATACTTTTTGTTTATTTCAAACACGAATGTCTGCAAATATATATATATATATATATATATATATATATATATATATATATATATATATATATATATGTATATATATAACATTTACTGACCTGAATATTAATGTGTGTCGTCATTTGTTTACATTTGATACGCCATTAGCAGACATGAATGTACATGAGAGATTCATGGATGATTGAAGTTTAAAAGCTGTAAATTCGACCTTACTAACCGATCGATCTTGTGTGGCGAAATCGGTAAAAGCACGTCAGGCTATATGACGGTTGCGTATAAGGATACAGGTTCGAATCCTGTCGGAGAACGGATATTTTCTATGAAAATTTCTCGGATATTCAGGCCGATAAATGTTATTTAATACTGTTTATTTTAAACAGAACATTTACTTAAATATTTGTATCTACAAAAAGAATGTTAAACATAAAAAATGTCTTAAAATAATTATCGGACTTTGTCCATTTCATTATATATATATATATATATAAATATAAATAATCGGTAAGGATAATTCAATTAGGTCTTTTTAATATAAAATATGAAAAAATACACCTATGAAGTGACTTCAATATATTTATATATAGAACAATATGATATCCATCAAAAGGAAAAAAACTTAACTCATTATCGAAAAAAAAATTCGGTAATAAATTTATTTCGACATATAACCTTTCTTTAATATCTGTCTTATCAGACCGAAATTACAAATTAGTTTAAATTTATTCAGAAATGTTATTATTTTAAAATTAAATCACAAGAGAAGATGATTTAAATGCCTAAAGTACTTGACGTAGAAATTTTCCTGGGGAAAAAAATTGTTGAAGAAATAGGTGTGATGGAAAGAAAAAAGTAATATGTATCTCAGTTTGTTTAAAGACAAATAAGTTTTTTGTTATTTCATTTTTCGACTCTCTTGATCGTACATCATGATTTCGGTGGGGTGATGATTAATAATGTCTGAAAACCTTGCAATTTTATAAACCATCAGCAAAGTGTTTTTCTTTTTGCATTTTTTTTTTTTTTTTTGGTGCCATATCACTTCTAATATTATCTAAATATCGTCATGTCAGTTTCTTCGACATCATGTTTTGAAGGTGTAAGCCTAAAGAAAATATATATTCTAAGGAATTTTGAAAACTTAACTTTTTAAAAGCAGAGTTTTTTTTTTTGACTAAGTATTGAAATCTGATGTCCCACTTATTACTAAACAATCTATAGTTTTTATTTTTTTATTTTTTTTCCCGAAATTATTTCTTATTATTATAAACGTTATTTTTAGTCGTACATGTGTTTGATTTGCTACCCATTTTCTTTTTATTTCATTAAATATTGAAATTAAAAACAACCGTTTAAAATTCGAAGTCCTACTGAAAAAGAGTTGTGTCCCAGGCAGCAATCGAATCTGTACTCTCCTTTCCGCCAGGAAAACCTGTTTTGAGCAAAAATCAGCTTCTAAGAGATCGGCCATTGAAACCAATCAGAGAGACAAAGTTTAAATTACCTATTAAAAAAGGCATATATTTTCGTTGGGATTTCTACGAATCTATAACTGATCGTTATGAATAATCAAGATTGGCCTGTACTTGTTATGATATTCTCCTCAGCTATTTCTGTTTATTGGGGCTATAAAAGTACACTATACGCGAACCTTGTATTCTCAGTTGAATAAAGTTTTCTTAACGCCTGCACCTGCCTACTTTTGTCATTACACTGCTAACTTCAGTTTTGTAACCAAAACGTAGACAACAATTTTTGAAAATTTTCTTTTTTTAGCTGACATTATTTTTTAGCACTGTGAACTACATTCCTTGTGGGCCCACGTGTCTGAGTTACAATCCCTGTTGTTATTTATTTTATTAATCAATGAAATTAATAACAATTATGATAATTGTGAAATATTTCTAAGGAAAAAGTGTGCATTCAAGAGGAATCGAACCTGCCACCTTCATATATTTAGGTACAATTTTCTTCAGTGTGACTTCTCAAATTATACTAGTTGTTATTAATTTCACAGGGATGATAACACTTGTAGGTACTAAATAACTTTTAACATAATAAGAAACTATATTTTATGTATCTGTCTGTATTTCTGAGATGACTTATTATGTACATTATTTATATTATTCGGACTATTGTCCTCATGTTTGTCGCCATATTTATTACAACGTTTCGACCGTTGTACGCTCCAGCCTTCTTCAGGTGGTTAGAATGTAGAACTTAACCTCCTCAAGGACACATGATACAGTGGATAAACGCGTTTGTTAGATCCAGTGACACGACCCAAAGAGTGTGAGTTCAATATCCGGTTAAGGCAGTCGAGAACTTTCAGAGGGAAATTAACAGGAGATAACTGATAACTGACATCCATTAAACATGGCACGTGGAACTAGAACAATATACACCAGTGAGCGAAATAAAGGGTTCAGTTTGACATTCCAACCACCTGAAGTAGGCTGGAGCGTAAAACGGCCGAAACTTTGTAATAAATATGGGGACAAAAATGAGGACAATAGTCCGAATACTATAAATAATGTATATTTTATGTATTTGTTTTACATTTATTTATTTTGCAATTGTGTGAAAATTCATATAAAATATTTCGATACCTTGCTGCAGTAATGGTATTTATTATAAATAAAAAGTAAGAGAATTTTCAAGAGATAATTCTTTATTAATAATTATTTAGTGTGATCAAGTCTCCGATTAAACACGGTATATAAATGATTATATTTCAAGCGACCTACATTTTGCAAGCATCTTGTCAGCCATTTCATCCTACACAGGATTAAAGTAGGAACCTAAATCATGCGAACTTTTATTTGCACGAAAAGTCATTCAAATAAAAAATACTTTCAGACTGACATTAATTGACCAGACAAGTAATCTTTTTCCGGTGTCAGGGAAAAAGGGATTCATAGTCTCTTTCTCAAATGAGACAAATGATACGGTCATCTCAAGGGTCAATTGTCTCGTCACGTTGGTTGTACCTGAGGTCCAGCAAAGGTCTACCCCGGCAAAATGTCCTAATGAAGGAAACCTGATAATTGCATGAACTTTATTATCTTTATTACATTAGGTAGTTAATTAAGAATTGTAATAACAGAATCAATATAAGAACATTACGTTGTTCACTATCTGGTACTCGTCATCTCCACAAATAGCGATATGTGACGAAAATCACCCAAAACTTATATAAAATATTTTTATCATAATATGTATATCATTAATAAGGTGTATGTCTAGACAAAGTTTTGTCATGAAAATCGTTCATCTCTATTCATTTTAAAGTATGGGTTAAACTGTTTACCATGGTGTAATTCAGTAAATTATATATAGATTTTCTTGACGTAAACTCATAGATTTCTAATATCTGCTAATATCTGATATCTGCTAATTATCGGATATCAATATATTTCTGCTAGGTCTTCATTAATAAATGCATGTAATTACAGAAAGAGTATTTTAAGAAACAAATTTGGGGTAATTATTTCATTTAAATCAATTTGTTTCTATTTAATTTTATGATACGTAAATAAAATGTATTTTGTAAATTCACATTATTTATATTTCTTTTAGAAAGAAAGGTTATTGTACAATTAACCTTTACGAAAGAAAAAAAAATCAAATTCAGTGACCGTGAAATTATTTGGCATATGCCACGTAAACTGAATTTTTTGTACATTTATAGCCACTACTACACCAACTTTACTAAGAAACACTCTTTAATCTAATTGCACAATCATTTTATTTTCTCTATATGTCTCGTCTCCTCGGTACACGGGCGAATATGACTCTCCAAAACATCTCTTTTCGGCATTAGCACTTTTTCAACTTTTCCTAGAGTTCACACCCACTTTCCTCATTCATTTACACAATCTCGTCAGGTAGTTCCGAGGATTTTATGGATTCTATCTTGCCTTCAGTATGCCCTGTGAAGGTTAAATATTACAAGCCTTCCTTCCTCGTTATGTCTCCAATAAATTTAAACTGTCCAATTCTTACTTTGAATGTGTTTGTTGTTCTTTTTTGTACTCTTCCTTGTTGCATATTTGCTCCGTCCAGGAAATTCTCAGTATCTTTCTGTAAAACGACATTGCTGTTGCCTCTGAGTTTTTCTTCAACTTTGGGGAGTTGTTTAACATCTACTGCCATATATGAAGACGGATTTCATATAGTAACCCGGTACATGTTTCATTGTTTCTAAGTTTTGTAGAGGGTGATTGAAATGGAACGATAGTTTCTTTATTGCTGTTAGCAAGATTTGTTTTTTCGTGTAACGTCGGTCATTTTGTTTATCGAAAGACTTGTTACTTTTACGTGTTTCCATTTTTGTAGTAGTTTGTTTCCCTGTGTTTTGCTGTTATTTTTTTTTAAAAAAAAGACTTTTTTTATACGTTTATATATTACGTTTTTGTTTCCTTTTTTGTCAGTTTTACATTATGTAATTTTTTTCTGCTTGCATTTTATTCCTTTAAGTAATCTTTTTTGCACGTACAACCGTTTTTTTTATTTGAACTAAATATTTTCATTTTTTCATCATATATTAATTTTAAAGAAGGAATTTCGTGTTTTGATTATTGTGTGTCTTTTTTCTGTATTTATCTTTTTACGTCTATCTTTAATTTTTGTTTCATTTAAATAAGGAAGAAGAAGCTTATAATGCATGTAATGACTTGAGCAAGGAATGGTGCCTGAAAAAAATCCAGAATATGGATATTAACAAGCTTAACAAAAAAAAGAAAGCTATGGTGGCAGAAAATGACCAAAATTCTAAAGAAACGACCAAAAATGACCAAAGTATGTTGGCCCTGAAAAGCCAAAATTCTACAGTAGCAAAAAACAAAGATGGCGACGTAGCGGTCGGGGAGACGCTCTCTTGGTTAAATGCCCCTCCCAAATGAATAATCAATATTACGGAGTTTCTGGAGAAAGCCAATCGCTATGTACATCTTGTCAAAGAAGATGGGCTCTTGATGAATCCCGAAGAACAACAGAAAAATTAAAAAAAGAATTGTGTTAGTCTTTTTGGTTGAAAAGCGTTCGCGCAAAATTTGTCGCTCCACAAAAGACACCGTCATAAAAACGTTAACGTCCATGGGGATTAAACCACAGAGAGTCATTAAAGGAGAATATTTTTTATGTGGGACAGACTGCTGTCCAGGCCTGTCGACTACGAAGCACCAACCAGTAGAGACCTAATATCCAACGATCTTATTTTGAAACAAAATAAGACGGCAGGAGCATTGTATCGGTATGTGAGGTCACTCTGAGGTAGTTGGGTAGCACTTAACCGCATATTTATGCCAATTCGGACATATACTTAGGGTTTACTTTGACGAGCTGATCGGGAGATAGAGCTTCGAGTTGATGATAAATTGTTAGGCTTTCGTCTTATATTCCCAACTACCTGGATGTAGACCAAATTGCTGGAAGTCGGGAGATATTGGTGATTCTTCCTGCCCAGAGAAGGAGGCCTCATAGATTATCGGCACAAACGACATGTGAGCAAAAAGTCGATCTGGCAGTAAAATGACGTGATAGCGGTGTCGTAGCTTTAGCTATGGCATAGTTGACCTCCTTTTTTATCGACATTTATCAAGATTTGGGAGTTAGGGCTATGTTTAAAAAAATGTCTTCCGAGGCAACGAATATGGCCGCTGAATTGCGTACAGAAGTTATTCATACATCTTGTCGACATATCGCTTGCGTCACGTTGTCGTATAATATGATATGATATGGATAAGAAGTTCACTTCTTCCCAACTAATCTTGTTATTGAAGCATCAGCTTAAAATCAATATTGGGACGTTGAGGAGTCGAAGTCTCCTCCATCAGAATTTTGCAAAAGGTGGGTGAGACTTGTGCATTTGTGACGACTTAGAGTAGCATTTTGATGCCGGTTAGGCATAAAGAGCTGGTGCTTTGGTGAACATTTGCAACCCCACCCGAAATTAGTTTAGCATTGATTTTTGTCTTTTAGTTTCTTCATTTAAGTTAACATAGCTAATGGATGCATTCTATTGTCCCCCTTTCATTTCTGTTTCTAAATTCTTTAGTTTAATTCCCTCTCCCTCCTCCGTTGTCCAAAGACGTCAGTTCTCTGGTAGATGCGGTACGCCTTTCGTTTTCGGGTGTTTATTTGGTAATTGTTGTTGTGTTTGCTATTTACATTATTTGAACTATTGTTCTCATCTTTGTCGCTATATTTATTACCAAGTTTCGGCCCTTGTACGCTCCGGTCTTCTTCAGGTCGTTGGAATGTCGAGCTGAACTCTTTATTTCGCTCACTGGGGTAGACTGTTCTAGTTCCACGTGTCCTGTTTAATGGATGTCACTTATCCATTATCTCCTGTTAATTCCCCTTTCCAAGTTGTCCGTTGAAACGTTGTAATAAATATGTCGACAAAGATGACGACAATAATCCGAATAATGTAAACAGTGTACATAATACCTCATCTCAGAAATATAGACAGATACTGTTGTTGTGTTTGAATGAAAGTGTATTTGATTGGGTGGTTTGGACATGTGAGTGTTGTACATTGTTGAGATTCTTCCTTGATTTCGGCCGGTTAATCGATGTTTCTGTCACAATTAAGGATTGATATTACTAACACTGTTTTATTTAGTTTTCAATAATCGATTTTATTCATAATGTAAATACATATAGCGGTTCAGATTTTAAAATTTTGCTATTTCGCCCCCATCCAAATTCACACTTTCTCCCCAGAGAGCTCAACCGAAATAATTGTTCCGGAGCATATATATATATATATATATATATATATATATATATATATATATATATAAGTGCGCGGGTATGCAGAAAATAGAAAAGAACACGTTGGGTGCATAATCCGGAGTTCCTTAGTATTTTTGTTTTTATTTTTAAGAAGACAGTGCTCCATACAAAAGTAGAGCTTTATTATAATAATAATATTTTTTGTTTAAGAATATGATTCCTTCGCTACATAGATTCCTAAAATTTCGCTTGAAGATGAAACGAGACTAAACACCTCAATTCAACTTAATTTTAATAATTATTTGGATGATTTCGGTTAAAATTTTTGAAACATTAGAACTTTAATGTAGCGAAGGAATCATATTTTTAAACAACAGATATATATATATATATATATATATATATATATATATATATATATATATATATATAATGGGGAAGAAGTTCTTGGAAGTTTTGACATATCAAAGGTTGAAAAAGAAAAATAGGGAGGGACAGCGGACCACCAAAACGATGAGATTGTGTGATGGATGGCGGATCGGTGGGTGTGAGCGGTGTACAATTCCAGCTTTGAGTCCGAAATCTCCATCTTTGTCTGCGATGAACACGTTAAAATATCTCTGTTTGAACTTAGCAAATACGACATTATATTCCCTCAAAAAAGCAGGCAAGCCGCAAGAATATAACGCAGCAACATTTAATCTGACTGGAATAGTTGTCTTTAAATTCAATCATTAATTTTAAAATTATGCTTTCCAGAAAAATGCATAATAATTTCTGATTTCAATGATAGTGCAAGCTGAATAGCCTTGTGCCAAACTAATCCAAGCAACTAACAATACCGGTATCATACATTTGAGGTAGCTGCATGTTAAAATGCGAATGATTTGATTTATGTAAAAGGACAAAAAGTGCATCCATAAGCATTTTTAGGATGCTCCTCGCCAATATCCGTCCATTTACCGCCTAAACATACCTTAGAACTCTCTTCACTAAGTAACAACGCAACACGGAACCACAATTCAAAACCTCACAAATAAAAGCGTTGGAGGAAATATAAAAGCCAGAGGTTTTATCCCTAATTCAAGATGTCTTTTCTTTCTTCTTCATTGCAGCATCCGTTCTTGAGAGTGTTACACATGTCGTAGATTTGCGCAGCGGAAGCCTACAATATTTCGGCCTCACTTGGTCTTTAGGTGAAAAATGGTCCCATGTCACGTTAACAGAATCGTATCTATATGATGGCTTTAATGTTAGCTTGTTCGAAAACAGGGGGAAATTTTGCTATTATATTAAAGAATGCAACAGGGATTCTTAAAATGCCAGAGGCTGTCTTCTTTTAGAAACAGGCTTTCCATTAGTTTGTACCATTCTCTGATAAAATGCATCATCTTACATACAAACATGCACATACGTTTAAATATGTATCTACGATATATTGTATAAAGGAATTCACGCATGTCATGTCATAGGTTCGACCAGATGTTTAATATAATCACTAGGAAATAATCCACAGAATGAGAATAGAGAAAAAGATGTATAAAATATTTCAGAGGAAATTTTTTTTTTTTTTTTGTAAAACTAATCATTTTGATAAACAATTCCAGAAACTTTCTGATCAATATGGCTTGTGGATTTCATTTTATATGATTTATAAGAAATATTAAATTACGCTAGTGTCCGATTTTATTATTCTACCCGGGGATAATTCATTTACGTTCTTTCATTCTCTTCTTTTTTTTTTCGTCTTCTTCTTCTTCTTCTTCTTCTTCTTCTTCTTCTTCTTCTTCTTCTTCTTCTTTTGTTATCTCTTTCTATCTTTCCCTCTCCCCCTCTCTTCTTCTTCTGCTTTTCTTCTTTTCTCTCTATCTTTCAATCTTCTTCTTCTTCTTCTTCTTCTTCTTCTTCTTCTTCTTCTTCTCTTTACCTTTCTCTCATCTTCTCTCTCTCTCTATATATATATATATATATATATATATATATATATATATATATATATATATTCTCAATCTTGCCTTAATAAGAAGAATTTTATCAAGTTTTTTGATAACGTCTCTATGATACCTCCGCTTAAAATATTTAAATAAATTGTTGGAGGTGCAAAACCGTCGTATTGCAAGGAAAAAAATATGGATTATTTCTCAAAGGTTTTATGAAAACAAAATAAAAAAATAAGAGATGATAACTCTCACAAACAGACCAACCGGTTTCGTTCCCAAGCTCATCAGGGTCGACTGGGAACTATTTCTCAATAATTGCAATATAAATAAGTCACACACACAACCTACATACAATTAAAACTTTAAAAATGAAAGATTAATGGTATGGAGGGGGAAAAAAATTTAAATTATACACATATATATATATCCCTTTCTTTTTTAAGCTGTGCAAATATGCACAATAAACGGGAGAAGGAAAAAAAAAATTATATATATATATATATATATAACGGAGTGTGAGGGGGAAATTTGAAACACACTAGAGAATAATGACGTGAAGACCAAGGAGACAGTCTCTTTGCTTACACAAAGATGGCTCCCTGGACCGAATATATAGAGACTCAAGTGCCTTCAAATGGAAAAGAGAGTGCGAACTGGATAGAACAGTGAAGCAATTCGGACTAAAGTTCTTCGCACAATCCCTGCAATTTATTAAGTGCTCCGTAATCGCTGAACCGGAAGTGTTCACCAACTGACTCTTAGGAGCTTCCGGATTGAGGACTCGTAATGGGACATGCTGCCTAATCCTACAATCTAAACGCTGGGACGTCCTACCTATGTAGTTGCTACCGCAACCACATTTAAAAAAATGTATCACGGAGGAGACATGATGGGGAGGAAGAGGATCCTTGCGCATAGAGGGAAAGGCAGAACGGGTCGCAAAATGAATTATTAGCTGAGCAGAGAAAAAACAGTCATGGACGGCTATATATATATATATATATATATATATATATATATATATATATATATGTGTGTGTGTGTGTGTGTGTGTGTGTGTGTATTATCAGTTTAAAATTTTATTTTTAGTGAATATTAATACTTGAGTAGACGCTCCGTTAATTTTCCAAACAGTAGATTAATTTATTGGAGTCTGTCTGCTTTAATATTCGAGTAATATTATTAAAGAAAATATGCGCAATATGCGGACAGGATTTGAACCTGCGTCTCCCGGAGCAATTGTATTCGTCGTCATATCTGACGTGCATATACCGACTCAGACACGAAGGAAATTTGTCGATCATTCAAGGCTGAAAAACTTTTCTCGTCATAGATTCTAGAAATTTCATATCTGCTCTGACGGTTATTTCTAATGAAGTAGTGGCTATTTCTTATATTATACACGACTAAATATTCTGGAAATCTTATAAAAGGAAAATATACGCTGTCCGTCAGGATTTGAAACTGCATCTCCCTCGGCAATGGGACCCTCGCTAGATCTGACATGCTGGTATCGATTCAGACACGAGTAGCTTTTTCTGAAGAAATGATTTTTTTTTTATTAAGCCGAGAGTAGAACTCTAAAGTAGTGGATGTCAAAAATGTATCTCATCAGAGCATTTTTCATGGAAATAGAGATAGAGTTGCTTGATACGTGCGACGTTTTATCTGTGGGAATGGTGTTGACCGGCGGGAAAATAGTCATCAACTAAGAGAACGCACTGACGCTTTTGAATTATGTAATGATTGAAAAGTAAGAATTCGTCTGGTCCTGACTTAATGTACCAGCAATACTTCATTTCTTCTCTGATATGACTGTTGTAAAGCTAGAGTATAGAAGGAGGTGTGAGGCTTTCTAGAATATGTTAAACATTTTTCTAGTATCTTTAGAGATAATTTGCATATCTGATTTTCATTGTCGTCTCAGTTTAGCTTTGGTGCCAATATACGTTAAGAGCATGATAGTACTTTGACCGTACAACCTCGATACGCAATAATATAGGGTCTGCTATGTTTACTTTCTATATATCCTTGTAAAATATTCAACAATGATTTAGCAATTTACACTTGGCATAATTTATTTTTACTAAACAAAATACTACAACCTTCTGATTTTCAGTTTCATTCGATTTGATAATGAGTTTCCATTAAATTGTACTCAAAATATACTTATTCAATCTATGAAATTCAACGTTCTAACTAATGAAAATTACCCTTTTTGTGGCTTTCGAGATGATTCGCCATATTTGTCTATAGTAAAATTCCAAGAAATGCATTTACATCATTAGCTGAAAAAGTCCCACAGCTAGGTTTTAGCCTAATTCTTGCTGTCGGCTTATATGGGGCCGTTAGCCTCTATGAGAAATAATGGATTTGAACGAAGTATTTATTGAAACATTTTTATATAAATATAATCACCATCATGATGTCCTCGAGGGAATTTAATTTAAATTCCTAAACGAATTACGCAAAATGTCCAAGTAGTTATATTTTCCCCTGAATTGTTCCATCAAGCTTGTATATTGCAGCTGTAAATGCAGAAAAGCCCAGCACTATGATTTGGGGAGAATTCAAAATGAATAGGTATTGCGCAGAATGTTGCATTTATAGCCATCATTGCTAGATGTACAATTATAAACACGCTCAACAGTAATGCTGGTTGAAATTTATCTATATAAAAAAAGCCCTCTTACCACAGTGTGGTAGGTAAAACGTTTTTGTCACCTCTTCATTTTATCGCGCTATCCCGTAACAATAGACCTTTCCTTCCTATTCTTTCGTATAAGAATGTGTGGAAAGCCGAGCTCTTGATTACAGTATAGGGTTCTCTTCGATTTAATTGTGCGATAACTTTTACTTGCTGATACTGTTGAATATCTACAAATGAAGTGTCTTTTTTAAAACATTTCCTGTAAATTCGTCTTTTCCGATTCTGTATCAGTAGACTATGAGATTCAAAAAAGGACAGTTCTTAGCGTAGATTTTTCTGTTTCAATTACCTATTCTCCTACAATAAAACAGAAAATTTTGCCTACATGGATCGATTAATATCTGGTGTATTCTGAACATGAATACGAAAATATCTACCATGAGGTCTAACACGTTTTCTTTTTCTCTCCTATCTTTCATTCCAAGGGGAGGCAGGAGTGAATCTTGCTGGAGAGCGCAATTTATTCTTTGGTAAGTTCTCACGCGATTCAGGAAGTTTGACAAAAATAAATATATTGTTTAATAAATAAACGGATCGTCCATTCAAATATGAGTAACCACAAAATTAACGTTTAAATTGATATATATATATATATATATATATATATATATATATATATATATATATATATATATATATATTGTGTTTTTAGTTAGGCTACAATTCTTTTCATTGATGCATGTTTCATTACATAATATAGACAAGTTGTGTCTATTGATTTTAAGTAAGTTCCTTTCATATTGTCTGATAAGTTTAATAACATTATCATTGAAAGACGAAGGAAATCACCATATTGATACACGTTCCAATCCGCTCTAAGCTTTCGGCTTACATAAGCCATTATCAACATGCATCCATATATATATATATATATATATATATATATACGTTAATGGATATTTGGGTAGCAAAATTTGTTTAAAATACGTTTCACTAAATATGGCAGACAAGCAAGAGCTATCACTCTCATTTTTTCTCTATATTTGCCTCTCTCTCTCTCTCTATATATATATATATATATATATATATATATATATATATATATATATATATATATATATATATATATATATATATATATATATCTTTTGTTCCAATCGTACATTAAATAACTAAAACATGGAATCTGACATCATCAATGTAGAAAACACTAAATGCTGCTAAGGTACAGATTGCTTTTAAAATCTCTGCGAGTCATCACTTCTCAAACAATTAGATCTAATGCAAAATTCTTCCTATCTCCGAACACTTACTGAAGCATAGATTAAGATTTCCGTTTTCTGTTATTAAACAACAAGAGTTAAATTTTATGTATTTTCATCAAACTCATTCAAGCACACTCTAACGAGTGATTTTTCAGCCGTGCATTGTGGGATGTTATCTTGTTAGAGTGTTAGCCAACTCATTCATATATATAGTAAAGTAAATGCTGCATTATATAAGACTTATTGAACATCCTGTAACGCATTCTCTCAAGCGCATCTCCTCTACTTCCGATTATCTTTGTCTAAGTTAAATGGATTCGTCATAGTTCAAAATGGTAAAATAAATGAAAATGTTGAGATTTTGGCATGGCTACTCAAAATCCAGAATTTAAAAAATATTTAACCCGAAGCAAAGCAATAAAGCCACTAAGATGCAAAGGTTTACTGAGCGTGATATGTAAAAGAAACACACTATTGACGAGAGAGAACAATTAAAAAAACAGGAGTTAAGAAGCGGCATATTAATGTTCAAACAAGAAGCTTTGATGGAGTTTCACAAGTCAGAAGTGTGATAGAAAGAAATTAGCAGAGAACTTACAGTTAAATCTAAACATTTCAACTGTAAAATAACCAGACTTTGCCGCCAATCAAGTACTGCACTTAAATTCATAAAATCTATTATAAACTATTCCCCTTTAAGTTTATTAATCCTCAGTGGTATGAAATATGAAAGTAATATCGTACATTGTTCTACAGAGAACCAAGTTGTTGAAATATTATGGTAGAATACGAGGGCAAAACTGACGGTCATTATGCAGCGTCATTTAAAATGTCCAGAATATGTCTAAGATCACTTAAATTGTCCATATTAAGCAGACTTCTCTCACAAATATCGAAAATCTTATTACACAAACCAAATCCAGCGATTTATAACTCCATATATAGGAAACTGTACGTCCTTGACACTCCTTATTTGCTAACTCTGACCATAATGGAACGTGTGAGTTACAGGTATCGGTTCGGGCCAACGTGTCATCTTTGCTTACTTCACTTCATAATACTTTTCCACTGCTGTGATGTCCCCTCTGTTGCTCTAACAATCTCAGCTGTTGTCTTCGAGACGACAAACATGTCCAGTCCATCTAGTGGTCTCTCCATGAACTTTGAATGACATAAATTAGACTAACGTTTGCTTAACAACTCGAATGCTCATGAATCCTGATTAAACAATGAAACTAAAGCAACACAAAAGTAAAAATAGTATAATATATTTCTTTTTCCCCATAATTAATTATCCGATTAACCTTACTGAAAATGGAATATGTTAGATTGATAAACGTTTCCTGTTTGATCAGTTCGTTATCTTATATATATATGTGTGTGTGTGTGTATGTGTATCTATGTATGTATATGTATATATATATATATATATATATATATAGAGAGAGAGAGAGAGAGAGAGAGAGAGAAAGAGAGAAAGAGAGAGAGAGAAAGAGAGAGAAACATACATATACAAACATTAATATATATATATAGAGAGAGAGAAACATACACATACAAACACACACACACACACACATATATATATATATATATATATATATATATATATATATAATTGTGTATTTCGCTAACATTCCATCTTTTATAGATGTTAAAGACGAATGAAAAGGTACTGCGATTTAGATTACATTTTATTCAATAGTTCATGCATTCGTATATGAGTTAATTTTTCTGGATATAAAGTGCGTAAAAATGGTTAAAATGTTCCATATAAACGAGCATTTTCGTCTACTCTTTTAGTCATTATTTCTTAACTGAATATATATATATATATATATATATATATATATATATATATATATATATATATATATATATATATATATGTTAGAGAAATTTTTTATTTTCCAAACAATGTCAGCATATTGTGACCGTGTTCATAGTTGATACTATTAAGCGTTTTTCTTTTTATTATTAATGCAGCCATTATTTTTCGCTTTTTTTATATGTAGATGAGGTTATTCTAGTTGTATTTTCTAGGAGTAAGTTGCTGTAATAGATTTGTTGATTTCTGTGTGTTTTTAAATGGGACCTAAATAAGATTTGGTCTGAAAGACGTAATGTAAGATTTCTTGATAAGCATGTAGTGTTATGTCCAATATAATTAATCATGAACTTGATTTGATCATGAACGAAATTTCTTAAGGGAAATATAAATTCATAAAAAATATTGGTCCTATGTAAAACTGAAATTTGCGGCAAAGTTGTTTTTGGTAACGATAAGGTTCGCTGTTTTAATTTAATCATCATGAATAATTTAGTTATTTGGTTATGGTTTACTGGGTTAGTTTAATTCGTTATAATGTTCCTAATATATATATATATATATATATATATATATATATATATATATATATATATATATATATATATATATAGGTGGATTGAAAAGTACCTCACCCATTTTGAAATACTTATGATTTATTTATTAACTAAAATCTTTACAAGAAATGCATATGAGAAGTAGGTGTTTAGCATGAGGTTTTATTTAAAATTCGATATGAGCGCCAGATTTCGCTACCACATTCTTGAGCTGGCAAGGAATCGCGTCACCTGATTTTACCAGGAATTCTTGAGGTATGGAAGCCGCAACTTCTTGTATCCACCATTCAATTTTATAAAAAATATCAATTTCTCAATAAAATATTCGGATTATAACTTTTGTCTACATAACCTTTTAGATTATAGAAGTAGTAACCTTAAGTAAGAAAAGTTTATAATGTATCCATGACAAAAATTCTCTTATAAAAAAAATTCAAGTAGATTATATTTTTTGATTTATATATATATATATATATATATATATATATATATATATATATATATAAAGAGAGAGAGAGTGCATGAGAGACAACGAGCCAATGAGACAATAGTTTTATTTTGACACGAACTCTGCTGAAAGTATGTAACAATTTCTTTTTAGATTCATTTATTGATATGTGGTAATTTTTCCCCTTTTACATAAGAATTGCCCTATTCCGTATACATAAACATGCACACATTTACATTTACAAGCTTGTAAATTATGAAGTCTATCTGAAAAGTAACTGTACTGGGTGTGCTATGTGGGCTATGGGCGAGAGACAGGGATAATCAGGTTGAATTATCATCTAACATGATACCTTGGGAGTATATATATATATATATATATATATATATATATATATATATATATATATATATATATATGTGTGTGTGTGTGTGTGTGTGTGTGTGTGTCCGCGTGTGTGTGTAATCTTAGCGTTTGCTGGGCTCTGTGGGAGAAGAAACGAGAGTTGTGCCAGTACAAATCATGACTGCTTAATAACTACAATGCATCTGCTCACAACGCCCTGAGTTCCTGGCTGAGAAAAATATCGATGTGCAGGAACCACGTCCTTTTTCAGCTGATCTTGCTCCTTATTACTTTTTCGTTTCCCCAAACTTAGAGTGACTATCAAGGCGGCCAATTTTGAAGACGTGGAGGCCATCAAGGGGTCCGTAATGACGGAAGTGAAGGACATTCAAGAAGAATCTTTCCATTAGTGTATAGATGCAGGGCACAGTAGGATGGATAAGTTTAGTAGACTAGAAGGGGGATTACTTTGAAGGGTCAAAAATGTACTTTGATTTTTGGAATTAAAATAGATTGCGTGTGCCATCAATCCTGTTACTTTTCAGACAGACCTCGTATTTTCTTTTGTAATATTCTATAGGAATACTGCATCATCAAATAAGATAGTCTTTTAAAATTTTTTAAAAAGTTTTTGGATCCGGTTTCCAAAATATCTACATTTGTTGGGCGCTTATCGAAATAAAGATGTTCCGCCCATTGTTTAATTTTCTTTGTTTCTCATCGGAACACATTCTTTCATTTCAAATACATTCCTTCTCATTTGTTTCACAATTCCTATCTTTTATTACAGAGTGTTCGTCTTATTCCGGAATGCGTAAAGTGCATTCGTTTTTTTTCCATGTTTCTTTACGAATCTTTAAATTTCAATATCGAGAAAGAAATGTTTTTACCAATATTTGGACACATCAGTATATCATTTTAAAGTAATTATAGAACAGAGAATATGATATTACTTTTGAAAGCATTTCTAATTATGTTTTCCTCTAGTCTTTTGTGATAAAAGTTGAATTTACTTAGATCAATATTTCCTGCTGAAATAATTCAATCGTATTTTGGAGTCGATTTATCAAAAGGGACTTCAGAACAATACTATTTTGTTTGAAGTTGCCTTTTATTGATATTTTGTAGTTATGACGTAATTTTTACTTTATATATTATAACATGATTTTATTTCTACTTTCAAAATTCATTTACAGGATGGATTACATCCGATTTTTTCATGTTATAATAAATGTAAGATCTTTGTAAATTTGGTGTACCATCGAATTCGACCACATTTTAATATTGCATATATATTTTCAAAGAAGTTTTTTTTCATATTTACCTTTCACTAAAACTAGATGCAGCAGTTGTTTCATAAATGTGTGTGTATATCGGCTACGGAATATACATTTCTTAACTTCATACATAATGGAACTTCATTTTGTTGTAGTATGACTGTTGGTATCTATAATAATATATAAAAGTTATTTAAGAGATATTTAAAACTAAATCCCCCAACATAAATTTCAAGAACCACTCATTGTCGAATATTACTGAATGATAGGAAAATACGTGGAGATGAAGAAATGAAAGATTATTATTGGGGAATATACAGATTTTTGAACAAATTAAAAAGATAGTGTTCAAGTAGGCATATATTTTGGACTTTTTTCCTCAAAGAAGAATTTCTCTAAAAAGGCTGTTTGGGTGAAACTGCACCCTCATAAAACGAATACTGAGCAAACCCGGACGAAACCTTTCCCTTCGGCAAAGCCTCGTACGGATTCCTCTCTGGCAAGGCAGAGAGTTCGACAGACGTCGAGTCTGTATCTCGATGTAGCTCGGTATTTAATATTCCACCCACGAGGAATATATGTGGCACAAGGCCGAGTTTAAAGTGGGCTTCACCGAGGCCGTAGGCTCGGTCAAAAATATACCAGTTGAACCTGCTTAGACAGATTCAGGACCTGTCTACGTCCCTGGACGAGACCTTGCCTTTCGGCAAAGTTTCGTCTGAGTTCCTCTCTGGCAAAGTGGGTGTTTCGACTTCGTGCAGGTAACATTATGATTCTTATCTGTAAACAATAGTTAGAAAAGTAAAGTATGCCTATTGAAACAGCTCTAGAAACATACATATCAGAGGGCTACTGAATGGTGTGTAAGCTATGGACGTAAGCGTGGGTAGAAGAAAAAAATTAACAAATATAGGTAGGATACACAACACTTTTCTTGAACAGGTTATCAAGTTAGTTTTCAGGTTGCTATTGTAGTTGGTGTTTGTCACTCACAAAAGGAATACAGATAATACATATGTGTGATTAAACTTCGAGGGGTAGCTTGACAATTTTTAGCTGCAAAGATCTGAACTTGTGGAAACGAAGAGCGATATATATATATATATATATATATATATATATATATATATATATATATATATATATATATATATTACCAGCAATTTTGAAGGAAAAAAGTATTATAAGGAATAGTTTTAAAAATGCCTATTCTTAGTTTTGCTCAGTAATTACTTGCCCATTTCCATTGTACCCAAGTATACACTGCCCGACCCAGAGAGTTTGGTTTATTTGCTTGTTTTGTTTTATGGCATATCAACCTCAAGGGGTTATATAATACCGACATTTTTTTTATTGCTGGCAATGTTTTACTTCAAAAATCTATTTCGGGGAATATTTTTCCTTGAAGAAATCTAAAGCTGGACATATTTTTTCCAAAGAATGCATAGCTGTTTGTATTGCTGGTATTCTTTTTATTGTATCTTTTTAAGTATTGCTGATAATATTTTCACTTCAAAACTTATTGCTGGTAATAATTTTTTTTTGTATTACAAAGTATTTCTGGTATTAAAACCTATTTTACACAAGTTTTTGTGTTAACTATTTGTCCATAGCTAGGACTCCTAATAGGTGCTACCACACCGGGTCATGGGAACACCAGTAATTGAAATGTGTTTCCACGCTCCTCAAAACCTTCTAAAATAAGGCCGTGCTGTTAAGCGTAGTTTATCGTCTTACCCAGGGTGCCGACGTAATTTGACGTCATACCTCGGACGGTATATGCATTTTGGTTTACCTTAGTTAAATTTTAATATATCCGCCCAACACACAGCTCAAAGGTACACAAGGAGAATGAGTTTCCTTTATAAAAATAAGAGGAGGCGGTTAAAATAGTTGATTATAGGATAGATAACGGTTGATCTTTGACTTGATATTGGTAGAACTTTAATGATCGGGTAAGAATCATTACGGGTTTCAAAAACTACCCGGATTACCATACGCTTTACTGCGTGTTTCACATATTATTTTAAGGAAATGATTATTGGTTTTAAATCATTGTTATAATTTGTGGAGAAAAATATTGCATTTCAAAATTACTCAATTATATTACCATCTTTTGCTTTAACTTTCTAAATGTTGAATAGGAGTCATTCCCTTGTTCAAATTTAAATTTAATTTAAATCAAAGGGAAAAATATATTAAATTGAGGTTTTGTACAAAAAAACAGCTCGATCTGGTCGCTTTCATACCTATTTGCTGCAATACATAATTGAATGAAATGATGAGCAGATTTCAACATTGATATGACAGTTGAACTGTCAAAACAAATATTTATTGTAAGGCACTACCAAGTGATTGTAGATTTATTGCTCAACTTGACGTCCATATTGTCTTACTTTGATCTTGCCGATTTGACCTCTATCTTCGGGCCTTCTCCTATATTTTGGATAGGGGTCTTTCTCTTGTTCAATTTTAAATTTATTTTAATTTAAAGAGAAAAAAAATTTCAGTGGGAGATTGTGCCCCCCACCTCGAGGACCCTCTTTGATCAAAATGAAATATATATGGTTATGGGGGTATATCTCCAAAACCCTCGGATGAGTTGGATAACAACCACACAGCCAGAGTATATATATATATATATATATATATATATATATATATATATATATATATATATATATATATATATATATATGATAGATAGATAGATAGATAGATAGATAGATAGATAGATAGATAGATAGATAGATAGATGAAACGGAATGGACATCCTTCTTATCACTGAAATACGAATTAGATTAGAATAATTTGACTTTGTCTACGTATCATGGCGGAGCTTAGCTGTGAATGCCTGAACTCGTTGATTGGATTTCTCGAGCTTATGAAACATTTGCAGATTATTTAAAGCCAGAAAATATTTTTAGATTGTGAGAATTTTTTTTGAGAGGCGGGGGTGGTAATAATGATTTAATGATACAATTCTTAGTAATTAACCCCTAGCCCATTAGCACGGAAGAGGTGTATCCGTGCTTTTCCCAAGTGTATTTGCGTGTAAGTGAATAAAACGAAACCAACGGGAATTGGAAGTTAACTCTCTGATTAACAATTTCGAGCCCTTATCCATCACAGCAAAGGCATATCCAAGCCGATTGCACCTGATATCCCCAAGCGGTCAAACATCTATTTACTGACCAGGCTTGATGTTGCTTAACTTCGGTGATCATACAGGCACCGGGGTTTTAATATGTTATTGCCCTAAGAAAGTGGACCTCAGGAATGTAGACAACGGAACATGTTGCAAGGGGATAGCTGCGTTTTGTCTGTCGCAAATTGGTTGCAGATTGAGGCTGAGATAAAACAATACTTCTCCTACAAGTCCAGGGTGTCTCATTTGAAATCTGTCAAGGTTAGACAGAGAATTGGGGAGTTCCAGACTAGATATTAAATGAAAGATTTATTTTTCTTTAGAACTGAACCTTGTAAAGATAAAAAAGAATAGGTAATCAGGTATTTTCATGAGATTTTCTGGGACAGTTAATATTCATAGCATATTTAGCGATGGCTAATTTCCTCGTGATATTGGGTGTTGAAATGGAAAGATATACTCAGAAAGAAAGTATTAATTTCGGTTAAATAATAAGAATACTAAAGGTGCTGACATCATTAGAAAACGTCAGTATGCCCCAATATATTTTCACCGTTTATTGTTCAGATTGTTGTCCTGATCTTTACTGTCATATTAACGACGTTTCGGTCGTTGTACACTCCGGCTGTCTTCAGATGATGTACATTAGAATTTCGAACCGAAAACTTTTTTTTTCGTCCACCAGAGTAGATTGTTCTAGTTCCACGTGCCATGCCTTTTTTAGATATCTCAGTTTCAGTTATTTCCCTTTAGTAACTCAACTCTCTTATTTTGTTCACCTCTGCTGTGGCCAGGTGTTGAACTCACAAGACTTTCGGGTCAAATCACTGGATTACTTCAATCAACGCTTTTATCCACAAAGGCTGAAAAGTCGTGAATGTAACAATAAAGATGAGGACAACAGTTCGAACAATGGAAATAGGGCAAATAGTTTTTAAAAAATACCTCATCTAAAAAATATGGATTGATATATATCTAAATTCTTAATCCATTTCTTTTTCCTTATGTAATATCGTTCCAATATTTGAACATCATTTTTCACAATTCCATCATCTTTTCGCATTCAGTAATTTATTTCAATATCACCTTCTTTAAATACTTAGGTGTTTTCTTTCATCAAGTTTACTCTTCCCTTTGAGTAGCGGTTTATAAATCTTTCTCCAAATTATCGTCATTTTTTCAATTATTTTTCTTTCATTTTGTTTATTTTTCGTTTTTCGTTCTTCTTTCTTTCTTTCTGTCTTTCACTTTCATAATTTTTCATTTCAATTAATTTTCCTTTTTCATTCTTTTCATCGCCTTGCATTTTCATTCACATATTTTTTTCTCTTGTATATTCATTCTTTAATTCTTTCGTTTCCCTTGTTCAATTTAAGTAGAATATTCTGTAACTATGGAAACGTGATTTTAGCTGTGTCTTTAAAACCCGGTAATTTTTAAAAGTTACTCCAAAATTCGCTTGAAGATGAAATGGAACTAATGCTTTTAATTTAATTGCAAAATTAAATTCGGGGTTTTTAGCTTCTATTTTTGAAACATGGTTGAAACTGTGTAGCGAAAAAAACATATTTTAAATCAATTAATTTATAATATTAATGCTCTGTAAATTTACATTGAGCACTATTTTGTAAAAATAAAATATCTATAAGAACACCGGATTTTATATCTTACTGTTCTTTTTTTTTATTTATATATATATATATATATATATATATATATATATATATATATATATATATATATATATATATATATATATATATATATAGCCTTTGTTCTTATTGATTTTCACGTATCTCTTTCGTTAATTTTTAAATTTCTCGTTTCGTTTTTCTTTTCATTTTATAGTCGTCTTATATTTTTCATGTTTTTCTACGATTTCTGATAGCTTTTGCCTATATATAATTTTTGTTAACATTTTTCTTTCAACCTTAAATTCTTCGAGCATACTTGCATCGTTATTCATATTCGCTTACTTTTCAGTCAGTTATGTGACATGCGAGATACACACTTAGGCAATCATGTATCTTTCGATACAATTTCATTTTTTTTTCCTGTTCTAAGTTGCTATTTTTTTCTGCGGTAGACCAGTTGTCATCCAAGGCTATAGAACTAGGTCTGTCCTGCTATTTACCCAGAGCTGTTAGGGGAGAAGTGGATTCATACCTTTCCCAACGTTATTAGCACATAAATGAATGTAATGGATTCGAGTGTAATTCGAACTTGGATCTCCGATTCCACAATCCGAGCCATTATCCATTACTGCAACAAGAAGATTTATTAAAGGTGATTATTTTGCTGTTTGTTTTTGTTATTCTCTTTATATTAAGTTTCAAAATGGTTCATATTTCCCCTGATTAGTATTTTTTCATTCTCAATATTATTTTTTTCTTTCGTTTCTTCTTTTTTATCTGCTGATTATCACTTCTGTTTTTCTATTAATCTTCTTATTTAGTTTCAGTTGGCGCTTTCTTTTTCTTTGTTTCTTGTCCATGCGCCAGTCTTTCTCTATATATTTGAATTTCCTTCCGATTCATTCGTTTTTATTTTTCCTTCCTATATATTCCTATCCATTCCAATTGTCAGAGTGTGTCACTCTCATCTTCGTAACAGTTTCCACATTTTCTTTCCTTTTTCTAATGTTATGGAAGCATAATCCCTTTACTTAAATTTCACATCTTTTTTTCTTTCTATTTCTATTTTTATACACATCAGGCAGTTGTGTGCCATAAATGATTCACGCTTAGGCAATTATGTATTTTACGATGCATAACTGACGAGGCAGATTTTTTCCCGCGGTAGACCAATTGCCATCCAAGGCTATAGAACTCGGTCTGTCCTGCTATTTACCCACAGCTGTTGGGGGAGAAATGGATTCATACCTTTCCCATAGGTATTAGCACATAAGTAAATGTAATGTATACAACTGGAATTCGAACTCAGCTCACCGATTCCTCAATCTGAGACGCTAGCCATCGTGCCTGCCTGTTATAGTCACTTGTTATAGTCACTTACACTGATCTACGTAACATTCCCTGTCTTTTCCTTTCCATTTTTGTTGTTACTTTCATCTTCCTAAAATCTCACATCTGTTCCGTTACATTCCTATTGACATAGGCATTTACTCATCTACATAACATTTCATATAATTTCTCATGCATTTCTCTTGTATAGTTAGTTACTCTCATCTTCCTTAAATTTCCCATCTTTTCTTTTCCATTTCTATTGTATCATAAGTTTACCTCATGTTCCTTACATATCCCTTCATTTCCTTTATATTTCTTTTCTATAGTCGCATATTTTCATCTTCCTAAATTTTTAGTCTTTTATTTTCTATTTCTGTTGTTACAGTCTTTCATTCTCATCTCCGTAACAATTCCTATTTTTTCATTTCAATTTTTATTCTATATTCT
This sequence comes from Acanthosepion pharaonis, assembly GCA_903632075.3. Classification (NCBI taxonomy): domain Eukaryota; kingdom Metazoa; phylum Mollusca; class Cephalopoda; order Sepiida; family Sepiidae; genus Acanthosepion; species Acanthosepion pharaonis. The sequence goes on from CAHIKZ030000197.1 coordinate 670,787, forward strand.
GTTGTCTTCATGTTCCTCACATGTCCGAATCTTTCTTTTCCATTTCTGTTGTGCAGTCACTTAGTTTCCTCTGATTGAAATTTCAGTTTTCATTTTCTATTTCTGTTGTTACAGTCTTTCACTCTCATCTACGTAACAATTCCCATTCTTTCATTTCAATTTTTATTCTATATTCTGTTGCCTTCATGTTCCTCACATGATCGAATCTTTACTTTCCATGTTTGTTGTATAGTCACTTAGTTTCCTCTCCCTAACATTTCAATCTTTTATTTTCTATGCCTGATGTTACAGTCTTTCATTCTCATCTCCGTAACAATTCCTATTCTTTCATTTCTATTTCTATTGTTACAGTTAGTTACTCACATTTTCCTAACATTACCAATCTGTTCTTTTCTCGCCTAGTCATTTTTTTTTAATCATTGTCTTTCCTTTATTCGTCTTTGATTCGTTTGATAAAATCTGCAGTCTCTCTTTTCCTGCAGAGTGTCCATGTAACTTTCCTTCATTATTCCGGATATATCCTCCACACATTTTTTCCTTTCTTTTTCATGCCTATTTTTAAATGCCCTGGGTATTATACTTGTTTTTGTGGCATTCATTTTTCTTTACACATTTGCCATACTTTTTTCCTCATTTAAAGCCCTCATTTTTCCTCCATACTTATTTCTCATTCTCTTGTCTCCTAGTGACGGTTTTTTTTTGCTCGTATATCATTCAGCGTTATCCCCGTGTCATCTGTGGCAGAAGTCCAGCGTCTGATATGCTTTGACTCGTCTAAGCAATTTTCTAGATGGATGATATAAACGGTTACAGTTTAAGAATTGACATTCAGGTCGCAGACATTTTTGAACGGCCAATATTGGACCCTTTAAAAGTACATTTCTTTTCACTTTTTTCATTCCAGTTCTTTATTAAAATATTTGTATTATATAAAGTTGTCTTTTTTTTTCTTTTTTGGCCAAACCAGTTGCTTATTACATTTATGCCTTAGGACGGAATATATATGACTTCAATAACTAAAACCGAAAAAATAAATAATATATACATGTCTACACGCATAAAACAGACACACTCTTTTATATATGTGTTGTGTGTGTCTTACAGTGTAGCATTACGCACAGACGATCATATAATGCATGTACTTGTTAGGCGAAAATAAAATATTTTATAATGGCGTATATTTTTTGTGATGTTAGAGAAATCGATACTGAGCAGTGATTCTGTTGTTATTAGACGAACATAACCTTGGAAGATGCATATTTGCATTTGGTCTCTGCATAAAGACACTTAGAAACTTACTGAAACAAAGGCTTGCGAGAATAATAGTATTCTTTTCTTTCCGATATGATTGGATAAGATGGAATCAAATACACACACGCTCACACACACACACACACACACACGCTCTCTCTCTCTCACACACACACACACACACTCTTTCTCTCACACACACACACACACACACACACACACACACATATATATATATATATATATACATATATATATATATTAAAACGTTATTATATCGGAAATTTGAATTGGAATAATAAAGGTGTCGGATGAACAATAAATCAATTCTTTATATATATATATATATATATAGATAGATAGATAGATAGATAGATAGATACATGATACAGGTCTTTAGAGGGACGACGTTCTCAAGAAAGTGTAAGAGACAAAACACAGACAAATCTAGAAAAAAATATAATTTTCAAAAATATCAGATTCGACTTAGTCTTGTCATAAAACAAACATAAACCGTTGCTTTTCTAGATGTATCCTTCAACCTAAGATGAATTACTTATAAACCAGAAACGAAACCCAAAGATAACCGACTGTAATCTTTCTGCATTATTTTCTCGTTAAAAGTATTTAAAATAGAACTTTCATTTACATATATGAAGGCGTAAAAAATATAAAAATATTAAATGAAATAAAAATGAAATTAATCTATATAATAAATGCAAATGCCAGTGTGTGACTATGTCACACTTTTTCAATTTTACTCCTACAGGTTGTAGCCAAATGTCCCATAGCATTTTGGAATTAAGCTGACTTCGTGAGCTAATTAAGAACATTCCAGGCCGGACTTAGACCCGCATTCCTGAAATTTTGGATTCTCAAGTTTTCATGACTGCAATTGTTTTCGATAATTTTTTTACATGATCTTTGTGATGAATGTTTTTGTACGATAACAATTTTTATAATTTGGAAACAAATCTTGAAATAATCAAAATTAATTGCAAAATCCACCGAAAATCATCCATGAAATAAGTGTTTTTATGGAAAGTAAGGACCTACGTACATCAAATTGTTTTTAAATTAAGTCTCAGTAGTAGAATTATGTTTGGAATTTTAAAAGTAAGCTTAAAGATTAATGCAATACTTAAATGAGGCAATCAATTGTGTGTTCTTCTGTTGTTTATTGTTGTCTATCGAATCTACTCTTCCCTACCTATGGCGATGAAGGCAAAATCGAAATCCCTCCGCGTGAACCAGCTGGAATGTTGACCGATAAGACAGCTTTGAAGTTAGTTATGAAATAAATCGCAAACTTTTGTGCGGACTTGTTTCCAGTAGTCCTCATACGTGACGTCACGCTAGACCCTCTCAAACGTCCAGCTTCCTAAAGAAAACCTGGATGCCGACAAGGAAATTCTAAACACCACACTGGCACCACATTGGTTTTTGATAATGACTGCGAAATTCAAAAAATCTGGAACAAAAATTACAAAATTTGAAATTTGGACAGTTTATGCACAACTTCGGTCAGAATATTCAGGAAAATTTCCATAAGATGGAAAAATACAATAACAAATTAAGCAGACAATCCTTGTCGGTTGTTTTTAAACAAATTATATGGATATATATATATATATGTATGTTTCGGGGTGGCATTTTGCGTAGCTATAGCGAAATACAGTTTATCTATCTAACTTAGAGGCTCTCCCTTTCCATATATTCACATACCTACATATATATATATATATATTTCTATCTTTTGCAGTGAGGTATATTAGCAGACAACTTTAATAACAAGTCGATGTTAAAACGTTCACCGCGTATATTTTCATTAAAAATTTAAGTCATACTTAAAGGAAGAAATGTATGAAAGCAATTTTTTCGGAGTTTTTATCGCAAGATTATTTGAGAGAGGCTTACCGATTTAACAGGTACTTATGATAAGCGATGTTCTTGATTTGGTCTACAGACGCTTGATTAGTCATCGAATTCGGTTTTAAATAAAAGAATAATGGTAATATTTATTTATACATGTTTTGGTTTTTAAGCATTAATTTTAGAAATTTTAAGGAGTTGACTACTTAATGTAATTTGGAATAGTCAAATTATTTAGTAAATCATAGAGTGCCGTATACAGATATATTATCTAGCTCTGATATTATATTTCTTGCAATTAACCGTGCCACAATTCCTCATTATCTAGTAGCTTGGGAGTTACAACCATATCATGTTGTGACACCGGTACTCTTAAGAATACCGAAGTTAAGCAACGTCGAAACTGCTCATTGCCAAAATAGGTAAACGCTTGGGAATACCATGTCGTGTAAGCTTGGATGTATATATCGTGTAATGGACAACAGTTAGAATTTGGAAATCAAAGAGGCTAGTTCCAATTCCAGCCGCGTTCAATATATTCGATTATGTGCGAATGCCCACAAGAATGTTATGAATCGATCTCTTCCACCTTGGGTTATGGTTTCATTAATAAGATTTACATCATCATTATCTTCCAAAAATCCCTACAATCGAAAAGTTTTTCTGGCTTTAAATATCCTGAGAAAGCTTGATAAGCCGTGAAGAATATATCAACCAATGCTATTAGACCTGCGTGAAGTAGCACCAGAAATGGTAATTCAAAATTCGGCAGCCTAGGAGATTATTATACAATTCGTTAATAGAATGAATAAAAGTACAACACCCCATGTAAGACATTTTTAGTCATTGGAAATATGTGTTGTTGCACTATGGGGCGAGGGACACAATATCTATCCTTGACTAGCAGCCAATACAGTATTTAAAAAAATCGGTGTCTTCGAAAAAAATAGATATATATATATATATATATATATATATATATATATATATATATATATATATATATATATATATATGAAGAAATGTACTTTTTGTTGTGCTATTGTTATGGGATACGGTGCTCAATATCAGAGATAAAGTTTGTGTAAATATAAAAGTGAACATTGAAGTCAAAACTTAGAGGCGACAGGCTGTTTAGTGCTAGACTCAATCGTCAAGCCACCTCACGATTGCGTTACGCATGAAACAGCCTGTCGCCTCTACATGTTGACTTCAATGTTCACACACACACACACACACACACACACACACACACACACATATATATATATATATATATATATATATATATATATATATATATATATAATTTATTTTAGCATATTAAAATACGTTATACATCGCTACATAATGGCAATTATGTTTCAACACAACAAATATGTCTCCACGGGCGACGTTAAACTACTGTCGTGTGAAAGATTAATGGATTAACGCCTGTCGTTGTGTAGAATGCGAGGATGGTAAAAATAATAGCCTCCAACGCTAATAAGGAGGGCAGAAAATCACGCTGTCGTAACATCATCCGGACAGGTTACCAGAAATTTTAATTTTCCTCTGGGAAATATTACAATTAAGAATATACAGATTTTCATTATTTGACAATGCTTATTTAATTCATATCTTCCATAGTTGTTGTGTGTTTAACAAATAGTGAGAGGTTTACACATAACTGAATATAATTTTTGGCATTGTATATATGCGGTAGACTCTCCTGGCTTGTTTTTGACGTATGGAGGTAAAGCAGCTCAATTCCTAGAAAGCGACAGACACCAGCACATATGATTTGATTATGGTGGTAAGGGCTTTGTGCAGAACCAACCACACATGTTGAAGGGCAGAATATTGAGACCTGGTGCACAAACGACCCTCCGCAGATTTGAAGTCAGAGTTGTCTTGCTCCTAGACCAGTTGCCATCCAGATCTATAGAACTCAGTCTGCCCTGACATTTTTCCATAGCTGGAGGGAGAAGAGGAGTAATTCCTTTCCCATGGGTATTAGCACTTAAATGAATGTAATGGATTCGACGGGAATTCGAACTCGGCCCTCCGATTCCTCCGCCATCCACTACTCCGCCATCCACTACTCCGCTATCCACTACTCCGCCGTGTCTCAAATATATATATATGTCGATATAATCCACCGGGGCTCAAGGGTACATATGTGTAAAAGTCTTTTCTAAAATATTCCATAATTGGCATTCATTCATTTTTGGCATTCCTGGTCTTTCCGCTAATGTTAAAGTGACTGAATATCACGGATTAATTAAATCCTGTTATGGGCATTGCACACTGGATATAACCAAGATAATTTTTCTATATTTCATAACAAAAATCTATGTGACTATCTGGAGTTTATATATATATATATATATATGAAGAAATTTTGAAAAAACAAAACAAAATCCTTAAATGTAGTTAAATGAAAGAAATGTCGACGTCTGACGTTTCGGTTTATTAAACCTTTTCAAGACAATATTCATCAAAATACAATTCAGTTCAATATGACAAATACGATGGACATAAAAAACACAAGTCTTATTCCGAACAGATAACTGAAAATTTTTAAAATTTCTTTTCATTTAACTACATTTAGGATTTTTGTTTGTTTTTTATATATATTTATATATATATATATATATATATATATATATATATATATATATATATATACTGGCCTGTGTATTCCAGAGTCTTCGTTTTTAAGACTCGAATGCACAAGACGGTAAACTTAAATTTATAGTGAATAAAAAATCAAAATACCTTCTCAAGAATGTGCATTCACGAAATATAATGTTCGACTCAGTATTTTTTTACTACCGCAATGACAGCAGTTTGCAAAGAATAATATGTAGGTTATTATTTATTAATACAACATATTTTTTTTATTTCTTAACCGATATTTTCAGTGGATACACATATTTGTGTATACCTTCCGTTTATTAATTAATAGTAATAATATTTATTTATTTGAGTCTATTCTCTCTCTCTCTTTCTCTCTATACATATGTATTTACACACACACACACGCACGCACACAGAGAGTATATATATATATATATATATATATATATATATATATATATATATATATATATATATATAATCCCAAAGAGACAGTTTCGCTGTATCACAGCTCACCAGTGGCTAGGCATGCGATTGCATCAAAACGACTGATTTGACATCAGTTAGAGGCTCTTACCGGGAAGAGAAAGGGAATTTTTACGCATAATATATGTGATATGAGCCTTACCCGTTACCAGGGTGGCCATTTTATGGCGAAGAGCTTTTATCGTTAACTAGCAGCAGCCAAGAAAATCGTTTTCTTCCAAATGTCTTAACCTAGGAGAAGGATCGTGTGTGTGTTATATATATATATATATATATATATATATATATATATATAGAGATAGATAGATAGATAGATAGATAGAAAACTAATTTAATTATAACAGGGAAATTTTTCACACGTAACGCTGATTTACAAAACACCGAAAAATATATAGTAGGCATAATTTTTTTAAAAATCATGAATTCAGGAAAAATTTAAGGACATCTCCCGAATTCACTCTTGGTTGATGATTAGATGCACTATAAAAAAAACTAATTCAAAGTCTACAAATATACACGGGTCTCTTATCGACAGGGTTAGGGTTAGGGTTAGGGTTAGGGTTAAATAAATAAGTAAGCAGGTAGCGGAGTTGGTACTTGTCCTCATACTTATGCGTGGAAGGAGATGTAGCTATTCTACTCAATAATCTGTCAAAATTCTTTTCCAAATATCAGGTTGTAAACAAGTACCTCGAATTAGAACTCCCTTGAGCCAGAGCACATATCCAATAGCCCCACAAGGCGTTCACTTGGAATTTAATGGTCATCTGTCGTGTTGACTGATCAGGGTAGTATCTGTATTAATGGAAACGATTATTCGTTTGCGTGATGAACATAGACAAATGAAGTGTCACCTATTCAACCATTGAAATCATATATAGATTTGACCCGATGACCAGTGTTTAAATCACACCATAATCGAAAAGCTAAACAAAGTACTAAGAAACATAAAGGTTTCCTTGGAAACAAAGAAAAGAGTGCCAAACTATATAATACCAGTCCTCTTTTATGGCAGTAAATGTTGAACAATCTCCTCACAGATGAAGGGTTTAGTTCTTTTTTTTAGATATTAAACATTTTTTGTGATGGACATTTATCATTTGCAGTGACACGGTTTGAAGAATTTTACTGTTACATTCGGTACACTATAAAGTATCAGATGTGTTCTTTATAAAATAGTGGTAAAAGTTTTTTTTTTAAATTAGTATATTAAAATTTAATAAATGTTATCTATAAACATAGAAAAATGATCTTATACATAATTTAACAAAAAAATTAGTCATACATAAAAATGCGTTATACGAATTGTTTGACTTAAAGGATGACACACATATTAATACAGAAACTAACTTAGATTAAAAAAAATTGAAAGTGACGCTATCAAAGATTGAAAAAATGTAAATTTTCTGCGCAGACGTTTTTCCAATGTCTCCCTTTCTAAAAGACATACTTCTTTTCCAAGAAAACATCTATAACCATAAAAATACTAAATAAAATAAATAAATAAATAAAAGTAAACGTTTAATCAAAATCTTCTATGATTTAAATTACATGTCATTACATTATCAAACGCAAATAAAATAATTAATATTAATTGCATTTTAAAAAAATCAACAACGATATCAAAATTTTCTCCCTTTTGTATATTAGGCATCACTTAGCTTCCTCCATATTTTAACTTGACTTTCACAGTCACCTTGAAGAATATACTTGAACGTTCTTAAGTTATTTTTTTTTAAACCTAAAATTGTTTTTAATTATATTTACAAATACATGTTGCAAAATATATATATATATTTTATATTTCTTGGCGATGTATATCAGAAGACGAAAAGCAAAGGAAAAGTCATTTTTTCTTCTTGTCTTTATTCATAGAATCTTCTTACATATATACCTATTTTGTGTTTCTATCTGAATAGACAGACGCCTGCACGCGTGCGCGTATGCACACACACACACACACACACACACACACACACACACACACACACACGCATACACATTTTTATGGAATATCCTCAAATCTCTGTATTACCTTACTCCTACAAAACATAAAAAAATAAGTATACTGGAATAATTTAAAAAGAAAATGGCCTTCCTTGTCTGCAGTATTTAATAAATGTTTTATATATATATATATATATATATATATATATATATATAGATAGATAGATAGATAGATAGATAGATAGATACGTACGTGTGTCTGTACCATCTGTTAATAGATTATTAATGCAAAAAAACCCTATTTACTGAGGAATTTTGTTACCAAATTTAGCTATTGCTTTCATAATTCTTACATTTTTTTTCAAAGAAGGCCCCGCCCTGCGTCAAAGAAATAAATATTATAAATGTGCAGGATTTATGAAGAAGGTCACAGCATAACCAATTTCTCATTCTCTATGAGACGATTTTGTCTGCGTCCAAAACTATCCGACAATTAAAAAAACGAAACAAAAATAAAGGACAGAAAAACGTCAATTGTTTATAGATTTTTTTTGTTTTATTTACTTTCATTTGTTCTTGTAAATGTTCGCTTTTTTTTAACTTGTTGGAATCTATGATTTAAGGGAGACATACGCGGACTGAATAGAAAGATAATAATGACAGACGAAAAGTTAAAGAAAGTATTAAGAGAAACATTTCCGAAGACATTAATGCTATTATTTAATGATTTCTTCGTGTATTGATGAATTAATTATTTTTTTTTTATAACTGTATAGCAGTACATAAAAGAAGAAGGCTCTCTGCCGTGCAACTTCAGGATATAGATGTTTAGGGTTCTCCACAACTTCTTGACTCTTGTAAGACTAAGCAAGGTTTACCGTTATACAATACCTTACACCACACTTTCCTCCATCCAATAGGTGTCCCGCTGATTTACATGATTGTTTTGCCTTGGATGCAGCCTCGGAAGGTCAAATTAGCCAAAACTCTTTCCGCATTAATTAATTAAATTATTTTATAATTGAAAACGATTGAAATGTGTCAAACAAAAAATAAACTCTATTGGATATCTACTCAAAATTAACATGCAAAAATACTGATATTGAAAGTCGGTGAGTACAAAAGTGTTGCCACTATAATATGCGGGAAAACCAATGCTTCTAAATGGCTGGTGAGATAACAACCTGCTCTCATGAGTACATTGCTTTCTAGATAAGACAGTAAACTACCTCCGCGTCCTGGGTAAGACGATAAACTACCTCCGCGTCCTGGGTAAGACGATAAACTAAATCCAGCAGCAAGGCCTATGATCAGGAGGTTGTGAGGAGCGTGGAACCATCTCTTAACTGCTGGTGTTCCCAGGTCCACCCTGACCCAGAGTGGTAGCATCTGTTAGGGTCCCAGCAATGGGCAAATAGTTAACTATTACCAGCAATACTTTTTGGAAAAAATATTACCAGCAATACAATTTTGAAGGAACAATATTACCAGAAACAGATTTTTCACAAAACAAAATATTACCAGCAATAAAAGAAAAAAGTTGTTCGCATTAAATAACCCATGGAGGTTGATATGCCGTAAAAACAAAATAAACCAAACCAATCGGAAACGAAGAATACATATTTTATTCATGCGAATCTAACCTAAAAATGTTACTGGCATTAAATAAACCATTGACTTTGATATGCCGTAAAATAAAATAAACCAAACCAAACCATGAGAAAATTTGTTGAGAGTACCTTCTATACGATGGTGGCCTTAAAAGTTTATAAGCTGATTATGAAGGAGCAATACTTGTGTTGTAGAATGCATTCATTTCAACACTTCTTTTTAACAACTTCATTGTTTCCTCCCAGGTAAACAGGTTTGATTATTCAAAGAAGAATTCTAATGTAAGTAGTATCGATTTCTCTTGATAATAAACAAATTGTGGCACCATGGTTTTATCAAGTACCTGTAGAAAAGGGTTTAGCCCTCATTGGCATATTATACTCCACCAATAATCTGGCCATAATGTTTTGCATCTCTATATCCCATATCTTTAAGTTGTTTGATTCGGATTTGTTATATAAATGAGATTATCGTGTCCATTTTTCGTTATATACGCGCTCCGCCTCTATCATTCTCAGTATCTTTTTTCAGAACAACATTTATATTACTACCTGAGTTTAAACCTCTCTGTCGGTTGGGGCTTTAAAATACGCCGTATGCACTTCTGCATTGATGCGTCCTGGGTATGATGATAAGCTACATCCGGAAGCAAGGCCTAGGATCGGGAGCTTTTCAAGGAGCGTTGAACGACTTCTTAATTGTTGTTGTTCACAGCCCTACCCTCTCCTGGGGTTGTAGCATCTGTCAAGGTCCACACTATGGATAAATACTTCAACCCAAACTGGGGCCAAAATACTATGAAAGTATATATAAAAAAAACATTTTCATAGTAAAAATACCAGCAATACATTTTTCGGAAAAAATATTACCAAAAATACATTTTTTTTAAAAACAAATATTACCAGCAATATACTTGACTCTTGACAAATATCTTCTTTCCAAAAATGCTCAATGAAACCTGATCTACAAACTGATTTCATAAAGAGAATACATATTCTATTCATACAATCTTACTTATTATAAAACGCAGATTGTGTATGTGCGTGTGTGTGTGTGTGTGTGTGTGTGTACATTTATATATTGGATCGCATTTCCTAGATTTTTCAACCGATTTGAACAAAACTTCACAGGACTGCGTAAAATTACCTTGAGGTGGTTCTGACAGCGCCAAAAATTAGAAAAACACAATTGTTTTTGCATGAAATCAAATTGAAATCACGATAAAACACGATTCTGTCGCCAGAATGAAAGGGGGACAACTGATATCGAGTTATACTTATTATAAAACCCAGGTTGTGTGTGTGTGTGTGTGTGTGTGTTCATTTATATATGGGATCGGATTTCCTACATTTTTCAACCGATTTCAACAAAACTTCACTTTTTTGGCAGGTAGTGTTTCTTATTGTCTTGCACACTTTTTTCTTTATTTTTACATTCAGAATGCTTTAAAAATTCCATTTACAAGACAATTGTTTATAATAAAATTCTGTTCAATCGTTTGAGTTTGGGTTTGACCAATTCGTAAAAAAAAAAAAACTAATTAAGTCATGCGTGTCCGTCAACCTTAAACAATAATCTTTGTCAATTTTATTTTTCAGTCTTTATGATGGTCGATACTTGATCTATCTCTTACTGTTACATCCCCGGGCAACGCCGGGCTCTACTGCTAGTCTTATTCTAAAAAAGTCTTGCCAGGTTTAAATATCACATTGACGTTGATATATCGTAAAACAAAATAAACAAAACTAATGAAAGTATAAGCAATTTTATTGGACCTGACCTGGCGACTCAGTTTCAGTCACCCACCGCCATAAGGTTGTCTCTCTGTGATTTTTTTTATAATTGCATTCATGGTTATTGTTCGGATGGGCTCTTCGCTATGTTTTCTAGATTTTATAAACTTAAGCGCAAAACTAGAATGTCGTCAAGATGTCACAAATATGTAGATGAGCTTCCTACATGTAGCCGTGCCTTCTATGTTGACACTTCCTTTTCTCGCACTTCTTGCTTGTGGAACTCCCTCCCGGCTCCATGCTTTGCAGCAAATTTTAATCTGTAAAAATTTTAATGCAATGTCAATCGCCATCTCCTGTCCCCCTTATTACTCTATTCTCTTTTTACTCAGTACTAATATTTATGCTTCTAATTCTTCCTCACCCTATTACCCCTTACGGCTGTACTCCGTGATAACGATAAACTGTCTAAAATTCGTTATAGTCATATTTTATGCAAGAAATTGCAAGTTTGATTATTCTGTTTTGGCATGAAACAGTTTTGGGGTTAGTACCATCATTAATCGTGTTTTAAGCATGAAATGAGAGTCTGGTTATTTAGCGCAAATTTCTTAACATTGAAGCTAGAAGGAAGTTGTGAAGAGCCATGATCCGTTACGTCCTGAAACGGCGCGGGATATAAAGACGTGTTATGAATAATTCTTTGAAATAATAATATAAACTGCACACACTTGATATCCGGTGACAGCAGTTGATAAATACTACTCAATTGACTGTGACTAAATTCACATTTAATTCTGTAGTGATATGTAAGTGACTGCTTAATTAGTATAGCTAATGCAGGCGAATAAACAGAGTGGTAGAATTTGATACCCGAGATCATAGACGAGATATTACGCGAGACTTCAGCTGGACTGAAAAAATACGAAGGAAATCAATTTTCATAACAGGTACAATCGATAAAATGCTACAACACCAGAGAATACAAAATTGTTTTAATTTGAATAATAGAAGATTTTTTTGTGTATAAAAGCAATTCAGGATGTGTGCAGTCATTGCTCTCCGCAACATTTAGTCTTTTGCATCACTTGACAGAATTATATCCCACTTTCTATTCTGACACAGCTGATTACACGAGCTAGTTAGGTAAACAATTTAATGTTTCTATGCGACTCTATTACCTTTTAAATATCCAGTGGGTGTCAGCTCTTCCAAAACTTCTTTTGTCGTTATCTGTACTAGAAATTTCAACGATCTAAGACTGATTCCACGTAACTGTTTAATTTTTGCAACGTTTTCTTAAAACTTCCTAGTTGCTTACGTGCTCTCTCCAAGGTAATATCAGCATCCTTCCGTAAAAACATTTAAAACCTGCACTTAATCTATGAAGGAATGTTTGAGCATTTATTACCATATTGATATTACATAGCAATTCCGACTTATTTTCTCTTTTTTAATCATATTCACCAGCCTCCAATTAATTAGCTTACATTTTGGAATGCATAACTTGATAATATATCCCTTCGGATTACTGTGTCACATTTTCCTTTGTCTGCTAAAAGATTCCCAGATATTTAATATTTGCTTGTTTAACTTGAGATTAATAACTCTCATCTGACTGTTCCTCTGACTGGCAACTATAGATTATCCCTGTTTATAGTCGATGGTTAGGCCTTTATTTTCGCTTTCATTTATTTGTTTTGTTCAATAAGTATGTGGTTGCTTAAGACGTGACTTAATGAATATTTTGGTTCAAAATAGCTTGTGATTTCTATCGTCGAGGTTTTGAACAGTGACTTGATCTTTGGCAAAAGGTCGTAAACAATGAAGCGGAATATAATGTTGAGTGATTCCTCAGAACTATTAATAAATATTGTGTATTAAAATAAATTATAATAATGTACAAAAAATATAACAACCCAATAACAGTTTCGATTTGACTCTACCGCGTTTTTCGGTTGCTTTCTAGCTATTTGAGAAATGTTTTGTTCAACAAGTATGTGGAGATTAAGATGTGGCTTAATGAATATTTTGAGTCAAAATAGCTAGTGATTTGTATCGACGAGGCTTTGAACAGTTAGTGGATCTTCGGCTGAAAGTCGTAAACAATGAAGCGGAATATAACGTTGAGTGATAAATTTTGAGTATTAAATAAATTATTGTAGAATAACAATACAATAAACAACACTTACCGCCGTAAGAGTCCCAGCTAGCGTCCAGCTGGCAGACAAAAATAAAGCAGGTTGTAACTTAATACAAACCCTGCAAACTAACTGAGGAATCAAGCTGGTATTTATATAGAAATACGTCTACTCAGGTACTAGCAGCCAATCACAGCCCAAGCAATGGACTATCCCACTTTAACCTAATGAGATGCTCCACTGCACCATAAATAGATCTCTTTCTCAATGTTGAAGGAGTATTCACTCAGCTTGCTCCACAACTGAGTGTTTATCTTGAGCACGTGATTGTTCGACAATTATAAAAATGTATGAAAAAATTTAGCAACCCAATAAAAGTCTTGAGTCTCTAATCTACCCTGTTCTTTATCCTATAGTCCTTAAGAATGATGACACTGAATTCAAAATCGTAGAGGTATCAACTAGAAACTATTCCATTTTCATTTTCAAGATGTCATAATAATTCATAGAAAATAGTATATACGAAAGTGTAGAATGTCTTGATAGTCTATTGGCCGATATAACATTAGATCATCATAAAATACTTTTAAATGTCATAATTTATGCTGTAGATAATTAATATTCTGGCACAACCGTCATATTTTGCTCTTTTAGTCACTTCTTACTACCACCGTTTTCGGTTTGCTTTCTAACAATTTAAGATATATCTTATTTCAATAACGATGTGGAACTTAAAACGTCTATTGATGAATTTTTCCTGTCAAAACCTAGTGATTTCTATCGTCGAAGCATTGAACAGTTAATAGATAGTTATCAGAATGTAAAATGTAAGTAATAAAATAAATTATAAAAAACGAAGGAATTTATATAGCAACTTAATAAATGGTTGAAGTCTGAATTTGTTTTAAAAATTACAAACTGTATTTGTTTTCAACTTTAATTATTAACACCAACGGTTCTCAATTCTTTGTCACTACCGTATTGACACCATGGCTTGATGGCAAGCACGTCGTTTTCGGCAAAGTTATCGAAGGAATGAATGTTGTAAAAACTGTGGAAAGCACAGGTTCCCAAAGTGGAAAAACCACTAAGCCAGTTATCATTACCGATGTGGACAACTTTAATTGCCTTTTCTGAAAAGGTTAAAAGCGAATTGTACCACATAAAATGAACCCGCTTTAATGCTTTATGGTTAACGCTAAAAATCGATAATAAAATCAGGTGACAATTTCACCGGCATTTTCCATTAACAAAAAAAAAAAAAAAAAAAGCGAAAAATATAAGGACAATAGTCCGAATAATGTAAATAATGTATTTAATTATTTTTCAATAACATTGCTTTCTTAGTCTAACATAGTAAATGTATTTTAGTTTTTTATCAATTGATTCAAGCACGAACTCAGTTTTTGAGTAAAGATTTCTTGTCGATTTCCTAATTCAAATAAATGTTTTCCTTTTTTATAACCTTATATTCAGCTTCTCAATTCTTTCATAAACTCTACATTGGTACAGAAATTATTCCAGCAAGTTATGAGTTATCACGACAAGATTAAGTCTGTCATTAAAAAAAAAACAATTAAAAATACAAGTAAATAAAATACGGAATTCGAAAATGAAAACTTCTGTCACTCTTGTTTCCTGATATAATTTCGCTATTATCATCCTCTTTAATTCGCCTTCCAAAAACACAGAACATTATTTTTTTTTTTATTTAAACAGTTGATCTGACATTTTAACAATTTTGTCGGCCTTACATCCGTCTTTCATCTGACGTTAATAATGAATACTTTTGAAGCCCCCAAATGTCAGTAAATATAATTTCAAACTCAGGTGTTGCATCCATTAAAGGAAATATTTGATAAATAATATTTGCTGTACGTTTTTTACACTCTCTATCTAGCTGGGGGGAATTTACTGAAATCATCAAACCAAAGTTCACACCGTGGATCTTCAGCAATATTTTCCGAAGAAAATGTCAAAAAAACACCAAAAAAGCCAATTGTAACACAGAGAATTTTCAGTACAAAGAAGAGGTCAAGGTTAATTAACAAGGTTTCTGGTAAGTGAAAGTTTGGCGACACTTAAACGACGTCACGTAGTTCAAGTATCAATGAAGAGTTAATTGAAATTATTTAGACAACAGGCTTTTCAAAATCGTCTCTATTTATGAAAAGGTTGACGAGGGATTAGAGAAAGTAAGTTTAACCTTTAATGACAGCGAACGCTACTAGATACTAACTGTGAGATAAGTCATTAAATTATAATAAGATATTTTTCATCTACTACAAATGACACTGCTACTAATAATAACAATGAAAACAAGAATCTGAGAATAAATATGAAATAATTTGAAAAGCAAATCTGAAAGAAGTGTTGAACGCGGGGTTAAATCGGTACGAAAATGAAAAGACCATGAAATCAAACACGAAGGAAAATAAACAAAATAATTGATTAAATGAGCAAAAAATTGTGAAGAGAAAAAAATATCGTTTATAAGAAGGGAAACTTTCATTTAATCTATGTACATTTTTCAGACCATTCTCCTAATCTTTATTGTGATATTAACTACGTTTCGACTGTTGTACGCCTCGACCCACTTCAGGTGATATACGCTGGAATTTCGAACCGAACACTGTGTTTCATCCCACGGGACAGTTTGTTAGACACTTTGCCCAGTAGATAAAATAGTTAACTGAAGTAATCTAGTGACTTGACAAAAAGAAGAGGTGGACAATTAAACTTGGAGAGATGAGTGATTAAAGAGAAATAACAGAAAGTGAGATATCCAGAAAAGTCATGGCACGTGGAACTAGAACATTACCTCATTTCAGAAATATATACAGACGGAAAATTTCATATAATATACATGTAAGAAATAATAAATGCTTATAATATGCCTGAAAGAAGGGGAAACATATCTAATCTGAATTAAATTTAAAAAATAACAAAAAATCCGAAAGAAATATAAGATATCGAAATTAAAACAAAATATTAATAGAAAATGTTTGATTGACAGATTTATTTGTTTTTTACTGCTTATCAACCTGTCACAGGCTATTTAAAGTCAGAAAATGTTTTAGAATGTATAAATACTTTGAGTTAACAATGATTTATTGATACAAGACCTACTATTTAACAGATAGCTAAAGAAGAAGACGTGGATCTATGCATTTCCCAAGAGAATTGGCGCGTAAGAGATTTTAAGGAACCCGACTGGAATTGAAATTCTCTGATTCTCAATTCCTACTCGTTATCAATTACATCACCCGCACATTCCATCCTAAAAAACTTTGGTATTGCCAAGACGTTAACCAAGTAGATATTGACCATGATCCATGGTGCTTTAACTTCGGTAAACGTATGGGAATCAGTTTCTGTATGCTTACCTGTATAGACTCTTATACCGTCAACCTATGGTTAAATAGCATGATATTTTAACTTTGGGAGGCAAACGGTTTGGCAGAAAGACAATCTGTATTTAAATTCTGAGGGCGGGGGGATATTTTGTGGAACATTTTTTTATATCAAACGTCACTTATCTCTATGCGGCTAATTCGAAAGCAGTAACCACTCAAAAAAAGCTGCAAACAATAATATATATAAATATGTGTGTGTGTTTAATTAATGGAAGATTAGATCTTGCTGTGTTGGCAAAATTGTTTCATTAATTCTCACTTGCTTGAGTGCTGGCTAATCGTCACAAATATAAAATATCTCTCATGCATCAGACGTTACAATTCTTTGCTCTAACAGAAACGCCTTAACCCAGATTAAACTGACTGGTTATATTTCCAGACTAAGTTCAATATATATATATATATATATATATATATATATATATATATATATATATATACATATATATATGTGTGTGTGTGTGTGTATATATATATATATATATATATATATATATATATATATATATATATATATATGTATGTATGTATGTATGTATGTATATATATACGTATGGGGTTGAAGATAGGTGTGTGTTTGACGTTTATCTCACCCTGAAGCAAGTCTCCCCCATCTAAATCTACTCTACCGTCTTCGACCCTCAGAATCTTAGATTTATTTATTTATTTTTTTTGCAGCCGAAACTAAGTAAATATTCAGTAGAGAAAATAAGAAATGCTGATATTATATATCATTTTATGTGGTGATTATTTTTAGCAAGAAGTAAAGGGTAACGAGCGAACCGTGTAATAATTCTGACCAAGTCTGCTTATATTCATATTAAACTAATGACGTGAGGAAAGGCCTCAATCCAACTCTTCTTGAAAACCCCATCACCTCATTAGTTAACGGGGCATACGCTTAGTAGAATAAAGGTCTATTAGGCGGAGGAATTTTCGCTACTCTAAGCAGAGGGTAACAAGAACAACCTATCATATGTTACTTCGAGTGGAAATTATTAACGATAAAAATATATACATATCATGTGGGTGCGTGTGTATATCTACAAA
This sequence comes from Acanthosepion pharaonis, assembly GCA_903632075.3. Classification (NCBI taxonomy): domain Eukaryota; kingdom Metazoa; phylum Mollusca; class Cephalopoda; order Sepiida; family Sepiidae; genus Acanthosepion; species Acanthosepion pharaonis. Next base: position 688,916 of record CAHIKZ030000197.1, read on the forward strand.
GACATGACATATCTATCTATCTATCTATCTATCTATCTATCTATCTATCTATCTATATATATATATATATATATATATATATATATATACACAAATAATCAGTTCCGATAAATTGCTGCCATTTTATGTTTATAATTTCACAAATGTTTTTGTTTGGGTTTGAAATTGTCGACTGGACATTAGACTAGGATCAGCTGGACACCATTTGCGGAAAAAAAGATTCTCATGACGCAATTCACGCCACCAGAAATTTGGAAACTACATACTGAACTGCTTGGCATACGAGCTGGTATCTCCAATACGAACATTTCAGTCTGTTTGACTGTTAATGTCAGGAAAGTATAAATGATTCGGAAAGAGTTGGATCAGTCTAATGGGGATTAATGGCAGCTCGGAAAACTCACTCTGATCGTCCTGATAAGAAATGAACTAAGGAATTTTTCGGACTCAACACGGAGACTTGCATCAAGTTCCTAGAAGAGATAAGTGTTGACCTGGGCCAAACAGGTGGCTGCTAGAAAATCCCTATGCCTGACAACAAGTCTCTGCACCATGCCAAACAAGCAGGAAAATCCAGTGATGATTGTCATAAAATTTCTGTTACTACATCACCCATTAAATGCGGCCACCTATTTTCCCAAACTGCAAACAGCCCTTGATTATTATGTGGGTCAAGTGCAGTTAACCTTTGAACTTTCGCTTATATATATATATATATATATATATATATATATATATATATATATATATATATATATAAGATAATCCTAAGAATCCAGGCAAAGCTACCTAGGTTTTACCCATGAAGATCCGTTTAGTTGAAACCTAGGTAGGTTTTCCTGGCTCCTTAGGAATTTTGTTTTAGGTTTTCCTCTACTAAGGGTATTGAGCATTTTACACAGTCGTCATTTTACTCGTTTTGCTTGTTTCCTCTTTGGACATGGAGCTTAAACACTGGACGATAGTTTTAACCTTGTTTTAATGTTCTTGGTTCTTTTTTTCTTTTTTATTCCCCATTGTTCATCGGGTGCAGATTTGTTATGAATTGAAGTTTTTTTCACACACACACACACACACACACACATATATATATATATATATATATATATATATATATATATATATATATATATATAAATATTGGTAGCTATACATTTTGCCAAAAAAATCAAATCAATCTCAAAGGAAAAAAAAAGGTTTTAAAAAATAAAGAACATGAAAGTCTCTCGAAAATGTCGCACAGATACAGGTTCAAACCCCAAAGAAAAAAAAAAAACTCCGGCACGAGTAAACAACTAAAAAGAGCTCAATACAACCGTAGAGCAGACCTAGTTAAACCTAGTGAGCCAGACCAACCTACCCAGGTTTCACCTAAGCGGTTCGTCAGGGATAGCGTAGGGTCAGCTTTTCATGACAATCCGCTTAGGTGAAACCTGGATAGGTTTGTCTGGCTCACTAGGTTTGATTATATATATATATATGTATATATATATATATGTATAATACTTACTGTTATATGTATGTATGTATGTATAATACTTACTCTTATATGTATTCATCCGGAATAATTATTTTAACGTTTTTCAATGGAAATCCAAAGATAATAATGAAATATTTAAACGCAGATATATTCAGCCAAATGTGTGCCATTTTATCCCATAAACATTTCTCCATCTATGAGAGAGTTTCAAGATTCCATTCATCCCATGAAATTCTCGAGATCTTTTTAGGTACATAAACTGGTCAAATATTTTTTTTTCAGTTTGAAGGGAACTGAGGCATTTTCTATTGATTAAGGTTAGAATATAAAATGTGTACGGCAAGGGCTTGTCAACTCACCAGATTTATACACTTTATAGTGCGAAGCAATTTCCAGAGAGCTGGAAATCTGACCAGGGTTCATAATTAGCAGTCAATAAATGATATGCAGGTGACAGTTCTGATAGCAGATACGGAAAGGAAACTACAAAAGCTCATTTGGTAGGTAGCGAAGAAGAATCTGTGCAAAAACTACAAGAAGTTAGAGTGCATGGTAATCAGCCAAAAGGTGATCCCAAAATGCAACACACGTCGGGAATACTAAAATCAAGCATTTACAGAAATTTAAAGTGAAAGTGTTCTAACAGAGGACGAAAACGTATTGCGATGGACAAAAGACGCATTTCAGAAGCTAATCAGAGTATTACCAGAACGTAAATTTTCTTAAGAAACAAAGAAAAGAGTACTGGATTGGCCCAAAATGCAGATTACAAATGGCGGATAGTAAAATCAAACAGATGCGGAGATTTAAATATCTGGGAAGTGTTCGAACAGAGCTCCGAATATACGGCACTGAGAACCGAAAATGTATTGGGATCGCTAAAGACGCATTCCAAAAGCTAGGCTGAGTATTACAAGACAGGAAAGTTTCGTTGGAAACACAGAAAAATATACTGAACTTTTACGTTATATCTGTTCTCCACCAAGGCAGAGAATGCTGGGTCATTTCATCAAAATGACGAAGAAATATGATGTAACAGAAATGTTGTTCTACAGACGAAAACTGGGGATAGCCAAAAGTGGATATACAGAAGGATACTTAGAATTCCTGAACAATTAAGCAAAGACGATTGCAGCTTAAAGAAAATTTAAAGAGATTTCCTGATGTCCTTAAAATGGATCGAGGTAGATCTCAACGTGCTGTACCTTTGTAAAGTGCCTGAAAGTCATACCCAAGCATTGGGAGTGAGTAGATGGAACATTTGAGGTCTGCCGATAGCAGTGCAAGCAAAAACCCACAAGTCATCGTGGCCGAGGGCCTGAACGTGCTGGCTTGTTCAAATTGTTGATAACAAGCTCTTCTTATTTTGTAAGCACTTTATTTTTCAAACGACTGTAATAACTGTATTCCAAAATTTGACTGATTTCCTTTTGATTAGAAAATAACAGGTATTTAACTTAAATTGTGAGATACCGAAACACCGTAACGTTTTCCGTATCCATGAGCTTCGAAATGAATTAAAATGCTCATGGCAGATATGTGAAGTACATCCTTGATTTGATTTATTCTTTAAGCAGTTTTTCTTTTGAAATTACTGTTTCGATCTTGTCATCATCAAAGACTCCAAACCTGTCAAAAAGTTCTCGATCTTCGACATTAAAATTTACACGAGTGAATTTAGTGGACAATTTATGAACAATTCAGCGAAATGATTAGCCCAAAAGGTAGATTGCAAATCGAGGATAGTAAAATCAAACAGGTGCGGAGATTGAAATATCTTGGAAGTGGTCGAAGACAGCTCCGAATATGCGAAACTGAGAACCGAAAACTTATTGGGATGGCCAAATACGCATTCCAAATGATGGCAGAGTTAATACTCTGCCAACTTTTGGAATGTGTGAGTGAGTAGATGGAACATTTGAGGACTGTCGATAGCTGTGCAAGCAAAAACCCACAAGTCATCGTGGCCGAGGGCCTGAACGTGCTGGCTTGTTCAAATTGTTGATAACAAGCTCTTCTTATTCAGCATTGTAGCAGTTAAACGATATCTGTCTTCTTGTATGGCCCGAATGCTGGACAATCATCTCAAAGATGAAGAGACTTGAAGCAATAGAAATGCGGTTCTAAGGAATGATTCTAAGAATATTATGGACCGAACATGAGAGGAAAGATGAGTTTTTGGAGATAAGAGAAACAAAGAGAAAACATATACTTAATATCAGGAAGAGGCAGATAAAGTTTCTGGGACACGTATTGAGGTAGGAGGGCTTGGAATATTTGATGCTCACAGCACGGATAGAGGGACAGAAGGAGAAAGAAAGATGTGCATGACGCACTGAATGCGAGACAGGAAAGTTTCGTTGGAACCAAAGAAAAATGTACTGAACTTTTAGGTTATATCTGTCTTCCACTAAGGCAGTGAATTTTGGGGGCCCTTTCCTCAAAGTAAAGCAGAAACTTGAAGTAACAGAAATGTTGTTCTACAGAATCTTGCTGAGGCAAACACGTACCGAAAAAGTGAACAACAACGAAGGTTTTGGAGAAAATGGAGACAAAAGGGAAACTTATACATAACACCAGAAAGATCCAGCTGACATTTCTGGAGCACGTAATGTGGAAGGAGACAGAATGAGAAGAAAAAAAAAACGATGGAAGCATCGTGTGAAATACTTTATGAGCTTGAGCATATGGATCGTAGAACAGGGTTTGATAGAAATAACAAAAAGACAAAACTTATTAAGAGCTATAAGAGACAGGAAGATGGGAAGAGCTATGATCACCTAAATCCGGAAAGGACACGTCAGATAAAAGAAGAGGAATTCCAACTAGTGCACCATCTTCATAAACGGCACCTATACGTTTTACTATTAGTAAAGCTGTAAATCCGTTCTGGCAAAGGCATCAAAAAACGAAAATGCATCACCATTTTCACTTTAAATAGATACACCTGCAGGTAGGTTGTGTAAATCCGTGTTATGTAAAACCATATCTACCTACTCACGATGTGAATATCCTGTCATTGTTAAACGGAACATAACTAAGTTAACATAACTTAACACACGGTGAACGTTGAAAAGAAACTCGCCACAAATGTACAAGAATTGTTAATTTAACCTTATCTACATAGCAACACAGTGCCATCAGACATACCTTTGTTTAAACTTAATCAAACAAAAACGAATGATTTTCGGACATATGACTATGTGACGAACACCCACACAAACACTACAAAAATACTTTTGATATACCATACATACATATATATATATATATATATATATATATATATATATATATATATATATATATATATTACCTTTATCTTCTTGTAGAGGTATGTAGGTCTTGGGCATGTTATCCTAGTATTCTACCAGCCGTTTGTTTTTCTTTAATATATATATATGTTTGTGTGTGTGTGCGTGCGTGTGTGTGTGTGTGTGAGTGTTTTGTGTGTAATCGTGTATATATATATATATATATATATATATATATATATATATATGCACAATGTAAAAAGCTTAACACTTCTCGATAAATCCGTTAATAAATTTATTTCAGGTAAGATTTTAATTGCCTCATCAGGCGGGAATTACAAAATGAATTATCCTTTCCACTTACAGATCTGATATCATTACATATATATATATATATATATATATATATATATATATATATATATATATATATATATATAAAAACTTCACACATATATGCAGAGAGAGATGGAGAGAGATACATATATATTTATATGTATGTATTTATGTATATGCAAGTTTTGTTTAAATAGGCAGACAAGTCGCTGTATTTGAGTTTTTATTTCTCGTGTTCGTTCGATATTCTTTTTTGTGGACCTAAATTTTATAAGAATTTTCAGAAAGTTTTCAAGCGCATACTTTTAGCCATTACCACAGACGAATTTTCTCTTACTATTAAAGGAACATATGGATTGTTTTATCCATGAAACCAGAGTAATCTTTTATTTACTAAAATTGTCTGCGAATTTGCTCATGTTCATAGTTATTATTATGATTGTTAGTTTTTTTTTTGTATACTGACATAAAACTTGCATAAGAGAAGGACTGCTGACCAATTACGCCCACATAAACAATTATGTGTATATAATTTAAGAAATCTTTTTAAATGTGGGGAGAGTTTTATAATGAATTTTTTTTATTTATTTTGCCATCCCATTACCAACCCTTTATGTTCAATGCCAACCTCTTAGACACACGCACACAAAAACACAGTTAATATAAAATTTTAAACCAGTAGACAGGCCACGGATTAATATATACTGTTTATTACTTGACTGTTAACTAAAATTGTATTCATAAGAATTACATATTCCTTCATACAATACATTATTCCATGCTCTATCATTTCTTGACACACAACAGAAAAAAAACGTGAAGAAAGGACTAACCGCCACTCCACGTACAGAAAAATATGGTAGTCAATAAGAGAAAGAAGACAAGATGTGTATTCCAAGTTGATGATGTCAACGTAAATCAAGTATAGAATTTTAAATTCCTGAAGAAAATTTTAACATTGGATGGAACACCGGTAACCGAAAATACACTGGGCTAGCAACAAAATCATTGCAAATTTTTACCAAGTTGATGAGAAACAGAAAAATTTCGTTAGAAACAATGTGTTCTCGATTACTGTGTGATATTCATTCTCTTATATAGCAATAATTTCGTATGAGAGTGACAACTAGAGCCATCAGATTCCTTTTTTTTTTTGGTAGATAAGGACAATGAAAATTTTATGAACGTAGACATTAAGCAAGAGCGAAGTTTTAAAAAAGGGAAAAGAACACTTATACACCGAATTAGGACAAGACAGCTAAATTGTTTTGGAGTCGTAATAAAGAAAAAGTGATTTTAAATCTCACGGGGAAAATTTCGGTTCAAGGGGATTATGGGAAGGCAGCTAGGTTTTACTTGACGAATTTCTGTAATTGGATGTTAAAACTGGGAGGAAAAGGCCTTAGTAATATGAGAATAACTGTTAAGGGTTCAGTAGCACCTCGACTAGCAGCGCAAGATATATAATTTCTGTCTGAATTTCTGTGATGAGGAGTTATCATTAGTCGTCATATTCTGTGGAATGAAGTAAAATACTACACATAAACGGAAACTGCAGAGTTAACTGTCAGAAAGTATCGGGGCATAGCACATGTGTTATGCATGATGATCTGTGATGTGCATTCTCTCTACAAATATGTTCATGGCAATTGCTCTGACGAGCTATTTTCCCTGTTGACCCGGCTACATGAAATTAAGTGTGCACTAAGTTGGCATCTATATCCCGACATTTTAGTGTTAAAAATAGCTACATATAACCGCCACTTCTACTCTAAGTGCTTCATTTCTCGCACTTCCCGAGAGAAGAACTTTTTTCTTATTACTTGCTTTCCTGATAACTACAATCTTCAAAAATTTAAATGCAACGTCAATCGTCATCTTCTGATGTCTTGATCCCAGTTCTTTTTTATCCTTTCCTCAATCCCCATATACTCTGTCTTTTCTCTTACTTCTAAAATCTGTAAACCCCTGTGTATTAGTGATACTCCCCACTTTCCTTTGGGTTAATTGCTTAAAAAAAAGGGCTCCAAATACTTCAGAATTGTCACACGGGATGGAAGTACTGCTTCTCACATTAACTGAAGCAGTAATTGCAAGTTCAGTCCCTGATCCGGGCAATGTAATTGGACTCAGTGGAAACGAGACAATAATTAACTGAACAGTGCTAAATAAAAGCGAGCCGAGATATCTCTGGTCAGGGACATCGAAACCAGAACACGCTACCGCTGGCGATTATATAAAGGATTTAGCTCGAAATTACCTGAACGTTACGCAGATTTACAAGCAACTGATGAAGGCTGAATGGCATAGCGAGAAAAAAATTTTGATAGCAACGACAGAGACGGAGAGAATATCCCGCGTGTAACAAATGTAAATAAAGGTTAAATAATGTTTAAGCCATAAATGTCTATGATCTAATTTCCTTCCCAAACCATCAGTTTATATCAGAAGATGATTCGCCTACCTCAAAAATAATTTCCCTCATGCTTTACGATAAACAATTTAAATACTTGACAATATACGCCTCAGGGGTTGATGGAATGGGCGTAGTCGCAATCAAAATGACACGGCAGGAGAAGGGGTGAAATTTTGTACGCGTCGTTGGTTTGAAATTAATTAATGCAAATTTTATGAACCACATGAGGAAGAAAATAATTAACGTCTACCGTTGATAAAAAAAAAACAAAACAGTAGAATTTTCCAAATTAAATTCATTGATTTTTTTTATATCATTTCAGACCAAGCAAGGCGATACAAGACAGAAAGATGCAAGGGATTAATGAGACTGAAATAAGCCGAAAGTTGACAATAAAAGATTAGGTTTAAAGAAGGCTAAAGACGATGATTAAAGTTGCATTTGACTCGTTGAAGATCGTAGTTGAAAGTAACGAAAGAAACCCGAAGAGATTTCCTTAAGTGAGAAATAGGAGAAATAAATCGTTACCTTAGAACTTAGAGTTAACTATAGCAATTTCCCAAGAGAAATTACTAGATCTAGCTGCATATTTTTATGAACCTGCTTTCCTTGCAGTGAAGTTAGCAAATGATTCAATACAAAAATTACAATTCATGTCAATGGAAAATGTGAAATCGTAAAAGCTTTATGAGTTATTCTGCTTGGGGTTAGCATCATCATTTCAGATGAAAGGCAAACGAAATTAACCAATGAGATTAAAATTAGATGTTTCGTTACAGGCATCAAAAGTCGTAATCAGTATTTATTATGGCACTCATTGTTACGAGCTACAGTCTCTACTCGACGTACAATGGAAGAATCCTATATTAATATTCTGCTATCTCTCCGTTATAACCTGTAACAGATAGATAGAAGAATATTCAATTCTACAGTTTTAGCTTGCTATATATCTTTTCTATCTGTAAACAAGATTTCAAGTGTTGAGTTTGTGTTTCGGGGGAGAATTCTCATTTGATATATCGCCCACAAATTTCAACGTCCCTCGCGAGCTTCACTTGCAAAATTGCCGAACATAATCGAAACATTTAAAACTAAATATCACAATTCTATCCTGTGTAGAAGCTTCTTGGAATAGAGAAGTCGAACAACGATGTTGTGGACATTTGGCAAATGATATGTGACATACTCCCAACTGCTCCTACTGCGGTGAATGTTTCCCAGAAGGCTGTGTGGGCGCACTTTGTGACGCATTTCACCTAATCTATCCTCTGGAAGCCCTTCAGATGTTGGACTGTTTTTATTTACGACGTATGCTTCTTCTTTGGGTGGGTGGGATTGGCCGTTTAGAATCACAGACATATACTTCATCCACAAATGAAATCTGAAATGAGAAAACCCTGTAAGGACCGTACAAAAATTCCCAAGGGTCATATGTGTATTCCAGTGACAAGAAAACCTTAATTCGTATTTTTATCATATCAGCTGTCATTAAATGAAAATGATATAAACTACAAAAAAGGGGGGGCAAGCATTTCTTTACAAAGACACATTAAAATGATATTTCTATTCTTAAGTTGAAGATAATATTTCAGTAAATATAGTGCATTTGTTTTTATTATGACAGGAAATAAGCGCTTAACTATTAAAAAAAATTATCATACAAGTGTATCATATTTCATATTTATCAAGTAATCCAACACATGCCTTAATTACAGCTTTACATATGATTGGCATTCATCCAATTGTTTTTGAAAAAATAAATTGATCAAGCAATCTAAGAGGTCACCCTCAGAATTTGGTTACTCTCTCCGAACTTTCCTATTCAATTCATCCCCCACTAATTCAATCGGTGAAAGGTCAGGAGATTGAGATGGCCAAGTCATAATTTCAAAATTGTGTTGCTTTTTCGCCTCGAGCTAATTTTGACATAATGTAAAAGTGTGTTTTAGATTGATGACTTGTTGAAAAGTATTGCTTTTTCAATTATACATAAAACAAGTGGTTGGGCACCTCGAGGTGTTGTAATGGTTAACAAGCTTGTCTCGCTAGAACAATTACGACTGAATAGTGACTTCGATCCTCACTGGGTGCTCCATACTTTCGGCCTTGTGCCACATCTGAGCTACGCTTGGAAAATCGGGGCAACACGAGGTGGTGTAATGGTTAGCAAGCTTGTCTCGCTAGAACAATTAGGGCTGAGTAGTGAGTTCAATCCTCACTGGGTGCCCCTTACTTTCGGCCTTGTGCCACATCCAAGCTACGTTTGGAAAATTACTACATAAAGCAGGTGGTATAGTATATCATTGCATAATCGAATTATATTGTTCTTCATTCAGGACTCCTTTCACCTGAATCAAATCTCCAGTTTTCTGTCTCCCCCAAAGAGCCAAACACCATAAGAGACCCACCACCTTGCTTATCTTTTCGAAAAACACATTCATCAATCAGTCTTTCTCCTTAAAGAATATTCACTGTCGTCACTGAAACTTAATATTTACTTTAAAAAATAAAAAAAATATCTCACTTTAAGCCTTTTTATTTTTTTTAGAAATAGAAGTTTTCCAAAAACATTTTTACTGTAGTGTACATATGGTTCGTTGGTATAAGTTTGATACGATATAAGATATTCAAAGATTGTATCTAGACAATGCTTCCAATTTAACCATGTCAATATCAGTGTAGATCATCAGGACCATCCAGTTTTACTTACTTTTTCTTTATATATGATTTGACATGAAATATTTTGAAATATAGTGTAATAGTAAAACATAGTCCAAGAATATCCTTCCTCTATATTGCTTACTATCCAAGGTTAGCGTCATTAGTCTAGCCTGCTATTTAATTTATATATAAAGATAAAAAAATATGAATTAAGGCCTTTCCTAAAAAGGTTTATGCAAAACTTAATGAAAGAAACGAGGTGAGCATCTGAACTCAGCTCGTCAATTCCACTTTCTGCGTTAGTAAGAGGTACGCTGCCACCACACTTTAATTATACAGCATATACGATTTTAATTTATTTGTTTAAACGCTATTTTTAATGGATACTTATATTTGATTAGATGCTCTGTTTTTATAATTAAACAGTATATTAATTTAATTATATCTACCGGCCTGAATATTCGAGAAATCTTCATTACTTACATTATTCGTACTACTGTCCTCATCTTTGTCGCCATATTTATTACAACGTTTCGGTCGATGTACGCTCCGGTCTTCTCCAGGGAGTTGGAATGTCGAACTGAACCCTTTATTTTGTTAACTAGGGTAGACTGTTACAGTTCCACGTGCCATGTTTGATGGGTGTATGTTATCAGTTATCTCCTGTTTCCCTCTGAAAGTTAACCACTACCATAACCGGGTATTGAACTCACACACTTTGGGTCCTCAGGGACACATGGCACAGTGGATAAAGGCGTTAGTTAGATCCAGTGAAAGGACCCAAAGAGTGTGGCTTCTTTTCCCGGCTAAGGCAGTGGAGAACTTTCAGAAGGAAATTAAAAGAAGATAACTGAAAACTGACATCCATTAAATAATGGCACGTGGAACTAGAACAGTTTACCCCAGTGAGCGAAATAAAGGGATCAGTTCGACATTCCACCCACCTGAAGAAGTCCGGAGCGTACAACGGTCGAAACGTTGTAATAAATATGGCGACAAAGATGAGGACAATAGTCCGAATAGTGTACGTAATGTACATAATACCTCATCTCAGAAATATACATAGTTCGAGATATCATGTAAGAAAATGTGCGTCTGCCATCGAACCTATGTCCCCTAGGGAAGAGACCGTCATTAGACCTGATGTGCCTTGACATTTCGGTCAAATAGCGCCTCCTGATCAAATAAAGCCAGAATAGTGTTTATACAAAATTCCTTGTTGCAGGTCTCTTTTGTTATTCTTTGTTTGTTCGACCTGTCTTTCTCTCCTACCTCTTTCTCCGATAGATTTTAATATTCTGCCTCTCCTTCATCGAGCAGTTTTTTTTATATACTCTTCCTCTGTGATCACTTTCTCCCATTAATCAACCCTAACGACATGAGCTGTTTTACATGCAGTATTCTAAACAATAGAACAATATAAACGAAGCTGAAACGCGTCCAACCTTACCCTTGTCTACCTAGACACGAGAAACAATCTTTATTTTTCCAGCTATGTATCGATTATTCTTTAGTGTCGCTCTTTATCGCCATTAATTTATTACTTTTTTCGATTATTTTGCTTTCTTTCTTTTTTAACCACAATAAGTTGACCGAAGAGTTTATTTGCCTTTGTGACGCGCGTGGATTTGTCCTTCGGCTTTGTATTTTCACGACCTAACCCAATATTCTTTTATGCACGACTACAGCCTTAACATACATGCACACACACACACACAAGAAAAAAAAATTATATATAAAATGACTTCAAAAGAAAAGTCAAGGCGAATGGTGAATCAAAATATACAGATATAAATTTAAATACACTCTGGATAATCTATGAAATCCACAGCTATTTTCCTAACATTGTTAATCGGTGAATCCATTTGCTTGCAGCCCAAATATATTTTCACGTGTTGAAGGCATTCCAGAATACTAATCGCTTGGAACGGATTTCTGTTAATGACGCTCCAAAGAGTTTCATTAACAGAACTCAATCTGGGTTTTGCTGGGTGAAGCATTCTCGAATGCATTCTAAAATATTAACGTTATCTACGCAAACCTGCCAATCGATTGGATGTTACGCTGACAAAGGAATATAAATTCATGAAACAGCATCTCATTTCCTACTAAAGAAGGGAAGAGATTCTGTTCACGCAGAGGCATTCTGGACTGATGAATTAGAAAATTAGATCAAGGCCGTGAAATCGTTTCATGTAATATTTAAAAATTACTGGAAAACTGGTGGCCATGATACATACATCCGAACACAGGGTATGACGATAAACTACATCCGCATCCTGGGAAACAGGATAAACTACGTCCAACAGCATAGGCTTCTGATCAGAAGGTTTTATGGAGCGTGGAACCACCTCTTATTTGCTGGTGTTCCTAGGTCCGCCTTGACCAGAGGTGGTAGCACTTGTTAGGGCCCAGATATGGGTAAATAGTTAACCCACAAATTTAGGTCAAAATACTATGAAATAGCAAAAATAGGTTTTAATATCAGAAAGACATTGTAAAAAAATTTCCAGCAATAAATTTCTGAAGAAAAATTATCACCAGCAATACATTTAAAACGAAAAAAAAATTACCAGCTATACATTTTTGTAAAAAATAAATATTACCAAGAATTAAAATAGTGTCGGCTTGCAATAACCCATTGAGATTGATATGCCGTAAACCAAAACAACTAAAACCAAAACAAACGATATATACATAAACCGCAGTTCAGTTCTTATCTGTTCTGGAAATAGTGAAATAGCTGTTACTAGACATTAGAAACCTATTTTGTTTTATGAGAAACATTTTAAAAGTCGTGTTTAAAGAAATACTGAATGCATTCCCATTAAGATTATCAAGTTGAAATACAGATTATCATAAGATTACGGACATTATTTTACGTTGAGCCCGGAAAGTTCCTAGATGGGCAAGCGTTTGAGAGTAGCAAGTTCTCTAAGTTTGAATGTGCTGGTGGTCTAAAGAAAATTGGACTGGAAGTGGAAATCAGAAAGTGGGGCCCATTTCCATTCTTGTCCGTTATAGTCTCTTTCGCGTAAATACTCTTGGGAAAGATATTAATTCACCCTTCATCTATGGGTTCATTTGTAGGGCGTGTATCAGGATATCATTATTGTCTCCTCAAAATTTTAAAATGTATAAAAAATAATTTCTCGCTTTAAACAACCTGCAAAATTTCTGATAATTTCATATATATATATATATATATATATATATATATATATATATATATATATATATATATATATATATATATATATATATATATTCATACGTTTCATTAAATAATATAGACAAGTGTTGTCTATTTTATGTAAATTTTTCATAACGTTGAACGAAGAAAGAAATTCACAATATTGAACCATATTTTTTTAATACAATCTAAGCTTTCGGCTTACATAAGCCATTATCAAAGATGTCAATTACAACATATTAAACAATATACGGACACCACAGTGATGATAGTCAGTCATTGTTTACATAGATGATTTCTAAGCAACGATAAACACGCGCTTATAAGACGCTAGAAGCGAAACTCGCACCACATCTCATGACGTTACACATGATCACACGAGAGTGAATTGGAGAAGTATGAAGTATGGGAATCTGTTGGTATAAAATAATGGCGTCTGTTACCAATTATAGACATTTAAGAATATTTGTAGAGATGCCATAATTGATTTTGTTTAGGTTCGGTTTCAACTGTTTGATGTATAATGCTTCAAGAATTTTTAGTTTTTGTCTATTGTTTGCATGTCGAAGTATAATTGTGTTTTCGACAAGTATTTTACACACAATATATATATATATATATATATATATACAAGACGGGAGATATATTGTTTGGCGTATATGTGTGTGTGGCTGTGTGTGCTACAATGTTATTGCAGTATATTCATAATATATTGATATTAAAATTATTATTTTAAAAAATATTGATTAGTTTATATTTCAAAAATGTCTTCCTATGCAAACACACAGTGGTTATGAAACAGGAAAGTAAGTATTTCTATGGTTCATGCGCGTTTTACAAGGTTCTTAATAACATATGTCAGGCTACCTATATTCCTCATATCTATAGAGAATGTGTTAATTGAAAGACAAAAAAGAACAAACCCTATGTTACGTCTTTCTTCCTTCTAAAAATATTTTTTTCAGATTAATATGATTCTAACGACGGAATAAATATGCTGAGAATTATTGTGCTGAGGAATAAAATTCAACAAATGCCGCTCCCAATTCTACATAGAAAAAGGATGATGGTAGAAGTTGGCTTAATTTTTAGTTTAAATTAAAATTCTTCCGTTCGATTTGCCTTGATCCATAATCAATCCATCAGAATTCGTCCGCCTGCATTTGTTCAAATTTGCTTTTATAATCTCTTCATTTTATTTCATATATATATATATATATATATATATATATATATATATATATATATATATATATGTGTGTGTGTGTGTGTGTGTGTGTGTGTGTGTGTGTGTGTTTGTGTGTGTCTGTCTGTCTGTGTGTGTGTGTCTGTCTGTGTTTGTGTGTGTAGATACCTCCACTAATTCGGTATACGCATGGTTTCAAATGAAAAAGCTTTCCTGAAGAATTCCTTTTACCTTTAATTCTAAGATAAATAATTTAAAAATTATTATTTCCAGTCAGCAAAATTCACGGCGGTGTATTTCAAACAGATATTATATTAATTGGATACGATTTTTTTTAAGTAAATCGATAATAATCTGCCATTTTGTCATAATGGAAACAAAAAGTTTAAAACTTCTTAGAGAAATAAAATATATATTTCTGAAAAATTATTTGATGAAAATTAGCAAGTTTAAATTGAATTTAATCTGATTCGAAACAAATATCACTTACGTCTAGCATAGAACGTTCTATACAAGCATTCCTTAACAACGGTGTCTTATTTTTCTAACGTGTCCATAGATTTATTGACAAAGGATTGACTGTCGAATGTGTTCATAGTTAAGTATGGTGGAGTACAGGGCAAATCTTATGAGGTGAGGATAACACTTAAAACACGTGAACCATTAATTATATATTCATCGCTTTCTACATCCGTACTTCAGAATTTTTTTCGCATATACATATACAAAAATAAATCGAAATTGTTTTTGAAATATTCAGTTCGTCAGATTGGAATTAGCTTTACAATATATAATTAGTAAATATAGTTTTACTTAATCATAATATTTCCTAAGATTTATTACAGCGAAACTTAATTTGAAATAATTTCATAAATTATTTAATTTGAAATTTTAAAATTTATTATCGAAATATTTTCATACACTATTTTTGTTATATATATATATATATATATATATATATATATATATATATTATATAATGTATATCATTCATAAATGCAATTAAATGCTTCTCTAATTAAATAATGCCTTAGTTTATTTTTCGATTCAGAACATTTTCAGTAAGAAGACGTCCGATTTTGCTACAAAATTACAGTGATTTAAATTCTTTAAAGAAATTTAATTTTAACTAATATAGTCAGTAAAAATATCACGTTGAATTTCGTTAGTTTTCATATATTCAATTAAAGAAATGAAACACGTGTAAATATATATATTAGATTTTCTAATGGAAAAATAAAATAAAATTTCAATCATTTGTGAATAGTTCTTTAAAATTTAATGAAAATCCAACAATTAATTTTGTTTTGCAATATTTTCCACATTAGTATAACTATCACTACAAAGAAGAAGCTAAAATTTCCTATGTTAAAAGTTAGTACGACCGCTGGCGCTAGATAAAAATAATAAAATTTAAAATGTTCCAAAAAAGGAGAAAACAAAATTAATATATATATATATATATATATATATATATATATATATATATATATATATATATATATATATATTCCTCTCAATGATACCATTACAATTCTGAGGATAAAACTATGTTTCCAACACGTTTGGAGCATCATATTCTCCTCATGATATGCTGATATTTTAGCGATGGATAAATTGTTGCTAATTATATTTCTAATTTCGCGAATATGTTTTGTTTGTTTTTGATTTTGTCGATAGCAACAGTATAGTAGGGTCTGCTGACCACCATCTGTGAGAAAAACAGACCCATGATGTAATTCTCCCCACCATAAATTTGGAAAGGGCATGCTTGACATTGGCGCCGGAATCTCCAATACGGACATTTCAAAGTGCTTGCGTTTCAATCCGAGGTCAGAGCAGAGGATTCAGAAAGAGTTGGATGAATCTTATGGTGATTACGAAGGTACAGCAGATCAGAAAACTATGTCTGAAGAAAAAAGATCTCCCGAAATTGTTGGTGAGGGTTTCAGACTCGACACGGACGCCTACATCATGTGACTTGAGGAGTCAGTGCAGATCTGGCTGCTGCAAGACACTATATCTGGAAACAGATCTCTGCGCTATGCAACGCAAGCAGGAGAACCCAGTCATGGCTGTCAGACAATTTCTGTTACTACATTAACCCTTACATCTGGCCACATAACTCGCCAGACTTCAAACGCATTAAGTGTTATGTGTTGGGTGCAGATGAACGAGAAACTAAAAACACTCCTTGTAGCACCTAAGTTGAACTAAAGGCAACGTTTACGGTAGAATTCAGATGATTTGCAGGAGATTCTGGACCCCGTAGTCATCTGGAGGCCATAGTCTTCTGGAGGCTGTAGTCATCTGGAGGCCATAGTCATCTGGAGGCTGTAGTAATCTGGAGGCCATAGTCGTCTGGAGGCTGTAGTCATCTGGAGGCCATAGTCTTCTGGAGGGCGTAGTTGAAGCCAATAGCGATTTTCTTGACTAAATTCACTCTTTTCCATCACAACATATTTTCGTGTAATATTATCCATTGCACCCCGTATATATATATATATATATATATATATATATATATATATATATCCACACGAGTTTAAGCATGAAACGGTTAGTCATTGCTGTTTATTGATATCAATGTAGACTTTTATATATTTCATCTGCTCTATCCACTATATCGAGAACTTTAACTCATTGATATAATAGAGCTTGAAATTTTGTTTTCATCATGATTCCCCGAATACATGAAATCAAGCGTGCGAATAGATTCTTCCCACACACTTCCCGCCTGTGGAACACCCTTCCTCTTACTGCTTCCCTGATAACTACAATCTTCAAAAATTTAAATGAATATTCAATCGCCATCTCATGTCTTGTTTTGACATCATTTTTCCTTTCCTCACGACTTCACTTTTCCCAGTCTTATCTTTCACCTATAGTCCCAGTAACACCCTTAGCACTGGTGGTATTCTCAATTTGCTTGGCGCGAAAAGATAGAAATAACAAAAGTAATGAAAGTCACTATAAAGCTGTGTACAAAGAAATATACAATAATAAACCACGAAAATATATACTTATATTTCACTGCACGTTCATGTAGACACACGTTTTAGTTGTGGTCGCACGCACAATCGTCAACCGATTGAGAAGGACAGAAAAGTCAATTCTAAATTTAGAACTGACTTTCCTGTTCTTTTCAACCGGTTGACGATATACATTGATTCTTAAGTAACCGATCTCATTCAGCTTTTTACCGGATTTGTTTAAATATAATAATAGATTCTATTAAGTAATGCGTCAGATTGTATTACTTGATACCTCATTTTCAGTTGATATGTTTATTAGTGCTAGAAGACGTTGTGTTTTATCGAAACACTATTTATTTAGTATACCGACATGAACACTTAAAACATACTCTCCGGCAGGATTCGAAAATGTATCAACCTTGCAGTAGAAAGAACCTTCTGACCGAGAGTGTTTTAACTACTCGGTTACGAAGACCTTCACAACCAAGCACAATTATTCGGCCATTTTTTTCTGTTTCGTACTCTAAATGTAAACAAAACGATTTCTAAAGAATTAATGGCATTCGTTTTTATTCCATGTTTTTATTTCATCAAATATTATTTTCGTAGATACCATTCTTTGAGAAGACGACGTGTTCTATTTCATTAGTACTCATTTGAACATGGGTCTGCACTCTCAGGAAGACGAAATAAATCCTTTTAAAATTGAAACGCTGCGTATAATCAAATACGGGTATCCCAAAACATAAAATTAGAACTAACGTGGAAAATGATCTCCGAATATATATATATATATATATATATATATATATATTGGTATATTGGCTCCTGAAAAATTAATTTCAGTTGAGCTCTCTGGGGAGGAGATGCGGGTTGGTAAACAGTGACTATTATATCTATATAGCGAGACTCTTCGCTAATGCGAATTGAGTCACACCTGGTCACTGGGCGTGTTTATAAAGATAAACACGCTAAAATCCACTTTCCTCCCTAACGCGCGCCGATGGCTTAATGGTTAGAATCTCCGACTGACACCAGGCAACCGGATGTCTAACCACACTGATGAGCTGTGAAACAGCGAAACAGTCTGTCTGTGGATGACGGTATATATATATATATATATATATATATATATATATATATATATATATATATATTGATTTGTTGTTTGCTGATGATGCGGCTCTTGTAGCGACATCCTTTGAGGAGGCCCAACATCTAATAAATCGTTTCTCTGCTGCATGTAAAGCATTTGGTCTTACACTTAGTATAAAGAAAACTGAAGTTGTGCACCAACCTTGTCCTACTCCGAAGCAACTGCATGGTGAGAAAAAAAAACCACCATTCTACAAATTTCCAGAGAGACCATTGAAAGTAGAAGACAAAGTCAGGTCTTTCACCTATCTTGGTAGCAAAGTCAATTACAGTGGAACTTTAGATGATGAAATCATGCATCGGATTTCTAAAGCTACGAGTACTTTCGGTAAACTTCACCATTGCTTGTGGAATGAGAGAGGTATTCGAATGGATACGAAAATCCGGGTTTACAGAGCTGTTTTACTTGCCATCCTTTTGTATGGCTCAAAGTGTGGACTCTATACAGGTATCATATATGCCAGGTAGATGTTTTCCATAAAAGCTGTCTGCGTGCAATCTGTGGCGTTAAGCTTCAAGATATGACATCTAACGTAGACCTGTTTAACAGGTGTCATATTGGAAGAATCGAGACTTTTATCATACAGTCCCAGTTACGGTGGATGTGTCATGTCTTGAGAATGTCTGATGACATGATGCCTAAGATCATAATATACGGTCAGTTAGATCAGGGCTACAGGAATGTAGGACGCCTATGGCTAATATACAACGAGAAGCTGAAAAGTAACTTGTCAATATACCACATAACACACTTGAGCGCTTAGACTTGGAGCGGGTAGAATGGAGATCAACGTGTTTTAGAGGACTCAGCAATTTTCAATCTGATTGTCTGAATCATCTTCAAGAAGCGAGAGCAAGATCTAAAAAGTCAGCCAATCTAACAGTGATCTCATCTGACAATCCTAACTCTTGCTCCATATGTGGCCTCCTTTCTAAATCACTAGCGGGTCTTAAATGCCACTTAAGATTATCGCACAAAATTTCATAACTGAATAAATAAGCAGTCAGATCCTCAAACGTCGAAACCGACGGGAGAGTGCATTATATATATATATATATATATATATATATATATATATATATATATATATATATATATATATATACTTGCGTGTGTGTGTATATATACAGGAAATTCTCTTTTAGGCATGTCTAGTTAAATAAATTACAAAGAGTACGTCTTCTTATTTTATCATGATTCGCATATATTCACGGACAAGTTTCCGTGTATCACAATTAAAAAATGCAAGAAATGCACTATATACAGTGAAAATATTTACTGTATACAGTACATCCATTGCGTCATTTGACTGTTATGCAGGGAAAAGTATCAGTGTATATAAACGGATTATGCTAAAAATAAGCAGACGTAATATTTGTAATTTATTTAATCAGACCCCCACATATATATATATATATATATATATATATATATATATATATATATATATATAGAAAGAGAGAGAGAGAGAGAGAGAGAGAGAGAGAGACTTTTATATGTTCTGTCTTTCTGTTGCCCCTTTCTACTTGGGTATTTCTTTTTTTCTTTTTTTCTATCTCTCTCTTAAATCTATAAACGTTACGATTCATTTTTTATCCACCTTTTTATTATTGACACCAAGCTCCAGGCAATTTATTCTAAGGAGAAAACTGTCCATATAAATGTGGTACAATTAAGTTTTCATTTCTATGTAATTCATTTCTATGGTCTGTAATAAATATATTGAGCTCTCTTTTGATTATAACTTTTAATATTTTATATTAATGGGATTCACTAGGATTACTTACCCATGGATTTTACCTATATATATATATATATATATATATATATATATATATATATATATATATATATATATATATATATATATATATATATATATGTGTGTGTGTGTGTGTGTGTGTGTGTGTGTGTGTGTGTTATGGACGGTCGGTGGAGTAATGGCTAGATGGATTTGAGTTCGAATTCATGTCGAGTTGGTTTCATTCACTCACATGAAAATATTCTTGGGAAAATTATGATTCCATTACTTCTGATGTATACCTCAGCTTTGTTTAAATAGCAGGACAGGAAGGTTCTAACGGCTTTGTTTGTCAGCTGGTCTAAGAGATCTACAAATCTGAATTCAAAACATGAAGAGTGGCGTTTGAGGTCCTAGTGGTACGCTGTGCGCCTGATCTCTGTATTCGGCTCTCCACAAAATTCAGTACAAAACTTCACCATAATAATACATGTTTGAGTAATCTAGCTATTCGTTTCTTAGAACTGAGTTTCTGGGCCGTACGTACCTATATATATATATATATATATATATATATATATATAGAGAGAGAGAGAGAGAGAGAGAGAGAGAGAAAGAAAGAGAGAGGGAGAGAGAGATAGATAGATAGATAGATAGATAGATAAACTTAGTGATCCAGACAAACCTACACAGGTTTCACCAAAGCGGATCGCCAGGGAAAGCTGTATCTGTGCAATTTTTTCCGAGAGACTTTCATGTTTCAAGCTTTTTCTTTTTTTATAAAACCTTTTTTCCTTCGAGATTGATTTGATTATTGGCAAATCAAAAATTCGAAGGTTTTTCGAGACGAGTATAGTTACCTATATATATATATATATATATACATATAAGTGAACGCTGAAGTCATCACTCGACCCCGGAGTGTTGAGATCAATGTCGACTTTCATATCTTTACATTTACATGACATTGAGTACTTTATCCCATAAATATAGCACAATTTATAACTATAAATTTATAACACATATATATATATATATATATATATATAGAGAGAGAGAGAGAGAGAGAGAGAAAGAGAGAGGAGAGAAAGAGAAGGAGGCCTATAGAATGACTGACGATCGCACCTATTTTTCACATTAAAATTGATTCCGAAAATATTACGGGATGGAAATACCATTACCAATAACGCAAATCACACAGACTTCTCTATCTTATAATATCTTTAGAGTATTTTTTATTTGACTGGAATACCAGAGAAACAGCCATCTTCCCATATGTCGTTGTTTACAGACGCGCATGCGCGCAGCCACACCCACACAAACACATACAATGCAAATTCGAGAATATATCTTTTATTTGCTATATTATTTACATGTTTAAATTTCTATTGATCAAACAAATTATCAAAGCAAATCTAAACATTTGGCCACAATAATCGTATATAGGCATTGGCTCGGTTTTGTTTTGTTTTTTGTTTTTTTTTTATTCTCTAATTGGATAGGATTCTATATTTTATTTACAAAAATATATAAATAAATAACAGGGTATACATAAATATGACCGCCCCCCGAGAAAATCGTGCATTGTCCACGCAGCCATTCATTTTGAATACACAAGCGTAACCATGGTGATATCGACATATTTATAGCTGTAGTAACCGGACGCAGAGATACTATTTTGAATTTATTTATGAGGTTTGTGATATATATATATATATATATATATATATATATATATATATATTTGGCGGGTGTGGGGAGTTTACACTACCGAGCACAAAATGAGCTACCTCTATAAAAAAAATTGCATTGTTTTCTTTTAAATTTAAGTTGGGGTGTACGTGGGCATTCAGTACAGTCATGAGAGTTGATGCATTATTGGGAATTCTTTACAAGAGATGATTCAAACTTTAACGTATCATGCTACTGAAAATATAACAATGTAGAAAAGTCTGAAGATTTTCACACGTTATCAAATATTGATATATATCTCTCTTATTACTATTTTTCACACACACACACACACACACACACACACACACACACACACACACACACACACATATATATATATATATATATATATATATATATAACAGACAGATAATGTAGATATATGAGCAGATCGTACTTGTGTTGCGGATTTGAATCACTCCACTACAAAGAAAACGCTGGATTTTATTTTATTTTTTTATAATTATACTAGATTTTACTTATATGTTTGTAGAACTAAATATTTCTTACCGTGAATGAGCGTTAAATTTCCTTGTGTTTGTTAAGATGATAAGAAATGTGATTTTCCTGCATGTAGGTGTGCAAAATGAGTTGATGGGTGACGTGAGGAAAAAAGAGTAAGCATGCCGTTGCTTGGTAAGGAAGGGTGTAAATGTTACGTAGCTTGGTGAGAAAAAGTGCAAGTGTCACATAGCTCGGTAAGGAGAGTGTTAAATGTCACGTAGGTTGGTGAGGAAGACCTTTGAATGAGTAAGGAAATCAATTTGACCCCGTCCGGGTCGTATGTTGCCGTTTTTTTTCTCCTTTCTTCCTTTCTGGCTTGTCGGGTCTAGTGACTTTCCTTATATAGTCTTCAAAGGGATCACGAATCATTGTTATTTATTGTTCGTGCAACCCATTGTTTAAATTATGTTAGATATTTATTTTTAAAATATCAATTTATTAATCGACTCAGAAATATTTGTTATTTTTTCCTTTTTCATTTGACCGTCCTGGTGCTCATTGATGCCTTTGCTACACACTTGTAAACAATTCCAAATTTTAGTCTTTCGAAGTCAATGTTCATCGTAGATCCGAAAAATGCCTTGTATACAGCTGGAAGTTTTAGCTATATGTGATCACATTTCAACATTTTTCTTTTTGTCTTTTATTCACGGTGGGTTAATGAGGAGCAGTACAGATTGAGGAATCGAAGAGCCGAATTCGAATCCTAGTCGAATCCATTACATTCACTTACGTGCTAATACCCTTGGGAAAGTTAGGAATCCTTTTCTCCCCACCCCCGAAGCACAGACGGATTCTATAGTCCTGGATGGCAACTGGTCTACCACTGAAAGCAATGACAAAATACTGCCTGAAAAAAAAACTGCCTCGTCTGTCATGTATCAAAAGATACATGATCGCCTACGCTTGTATTACGCATGGCACATAACTGACTGATTGTACCGTCTCTGGCCCTTATTTGAATCATTACTGCCACTGCTAAACCCTCAATCGCTTCCTAACATTTTCACCGAGTAACAATTCGAAAAGGGTTAACGTTTCACTAGTACTTTTAACACTCTTGACAGAATCTTTCCACTCATTTCATCCCTAAAAGCTGAACATGAACATGTAGGAATTCCTAGAATGGACAGCTGCTAATGATTAATTTCTGTCCCTTAAGAAAACAGAAGATGGAATATGGTGGAAACTGCTTTGCTACAAATCCTTGCGGTCACAGTACCTAACAAGCTGTGGTCATTTCGGGAATTAAGATGTCAGACCACGTATATAATAATTATCTGATTATTATATACGGTGTGCGATGGATAAATTGTCATCAAAATTAGGCAAAAAATGAAAATAACTGTGACATCTCATTTTAATAGATATATTCACCAAAAATACACAAAAATTATCTTAAAAATGTACAGAGTAGATTAAGTTAATAATATCGCCATTGGTTCAGCTACGGACACCAAACGACGTAGGAATATTTTTGGACTGTCTCCTTTCTTTAAATTGGTGGATGCTGCCATAATACTTGCCTTCAGTTCATCTGTGCGACAAGGAGTTTAGTTGGTCTCTCACTCAACAGCGCTCCACACATAAGAATTAATGGAGTTGCACCAATGAGATGTTAGCTGGCTAGTTGTAAGTGGTGATGTAGTAGCAGAAATTGTCTGGCAGCTATGAATGGGTTCTCCTGCTTTTGTTGCATGTTGCACAGTCTTGATGCCATACATAGTGTCAACCAGAAGCCACTCTCTTGACCCAAAGCAGAACTACCTCTTCAAGGTACTTGATGTAGGCTTCCAAGCTGAGTCTGCGGTTCTGTGGAAGATGAATGGAGGCATAACGTCGGCAACACTAGTGATCACTCCAAACACCATGATGTTAACTGGATATTTGGTTTACATCAGTTTCAGTACATTATTTGGAGATACGATAAGCTAACGGTTGTTTTGTGCCTTTATAGCGGAAAGGTCTTCTCGAGTAAGAAAAAAACAAATCATGTTCGGTTGGAAGGGATGTTTGACTTTGTTCCAAAGATTTGTAGCGTGGATTTATACTTGCTATTCATGGCTTGATATAAAATTTTGTCTGTTCTCCTCTTCTATGAGAAATACCGAATGTTTTCCTGCACTATCTGATAATAAACTCAGATAGGAAACTGTACTATGAACCTGATTGACTTGGAGGCATCGTCGTCAATTATGCCCTGGATCTCACCAAAATTTCGGAAGTAACTTTGATATTAAAATGATCAGAGTGAGTTTTCCGAGCCGTTGTACATTCTTAATCACCACTGACCTCAGCCAACTCTTTCCGAAACCTCCGCATTATCCTCAGATTGACACCCTAACACGTTGAAATGCTCATATTGCAGTTTCTTTCGCGAATGCGAGGCAGTACAGTATGACGATTCCAAATTTCTGGCTGAGTGAATTATGTCATGGCGGTTTTATTTTAAGTGACGGTGCCCAGCTGACCATCATATACTGTATAGTCAACAAAATTATGAACAAAAGCAAACAACATGCATGCGCGAAATTAAAATTATAAAATAGCGACAATATACCCATCTCAGACTGTATATTATTGCCATCTCCTTCGTAGACGATATACATATATATCGATCCGTGTGTCGGTGAAAAAAATAATATACAGGAGAAAGATATATATATATATATATATATATATATATATATATATATATATATATATATATATATGAGATAGATAGATAGATAGATAGATAGATATCTCTTTTTCCTTTAAAAGCATACATGATCAACTCAGGATTGGAACGTCAATCATGAGGCAAATATATATATATATATATATATATATATATATATATATATATGTATGTATATATATATATATATATATATATATATATATATGTATATATATATATATATATATATATATATATACATATGTATATATATATATATATATATATATATATATATATATATTACTCTGAAATATTTTAACACTATCGTAAGTGAATGAAATATCGAGGCACACATATGTGTGTGTGTATTTATGTTTTGTGTGTATGACTACACTGTTTATATCTACATATTGTAACCACTTTTTATATACATATAACAATTTTTACTATTACTTTGACACACACACACACACACACATATACACACACATATATATATATATATATATATATATATATATATATATATATATAGCGTGCATCAAAAAACACTTTTGCAAAGTTTTGGTTTGGGTTCCGAACCGTTAATGAAGGACAAAGTCCGTATAAAAATATGTCTGCAAATCCTTCGTTCTTGAGTTTTATGTGTAAAGAAAGGTTACGATAGAATCGGGATTGTATCTTGGATTTTACTTTCAACAGCGTCTACCGTAAAATTTAAACTTAATTCCACGAAAACGAAAAATTTGCAACATATGCTTATATGGAATATTTTCATTGTTTCGTGTCAGAAACCTACACCTCAAATTTTATAAAAAGGAATTTTAAGAGAACCTTTATGCATATATATATATAATTTAACAGTTAATATATATATATATATATATATATATATATATATGTGTGTGTGTGTGTGTGTGTCTGTGTGTGTGTGTGTATGTTTCTTATTTAAAAGTTCAAATACTTAATAATTGAATATTTCCGCAAAGAAAAAAATATTAGCTTGCATGAGAATTTGTATAAAAACTAAAGAAAAGCACCTAGTCAGTCGTATTCATTGAAATGTGCATGAAAGAAGGATTGCTGCCTAAATATTCATATATATATATATATATATATATATATATATATATATATATATATATATATATATATATATATATATTCTTTATGGAAGTCGTTCATTATATAATGTAATATCAAATTTTGCAGAAATATGTAAGTATATAGCTATTTTTCTTGATATAAGCTTAATTTGTATTCATAGCCACACATTCATACACACATGGGCATATATGTGATTAATATCGATTTCCTCACAACAAAACACCAGCTTCAGTTAAACTGCCGATGGAGTAACTGCATCTCATCAACTTCACGTGCGACGATCGATTTTCGTTTACACCATCGGGGAAATGGAACGAGTGAAGTAAGTTATGACTTGTATAAGGCTGGCGATAGAGCAGGTGGCGGGGCGTGAACCTTTAGCCAAACCTGAAGCCACCCTCATCCATGCCCCTCTTTCTCTCAACCTGACTAACAAAAACGCTTGTATAATGTGTCGTTTCAAACTGCGGGGCCTTCATTAATTATAGTCGTCCTTGGTGCAGTCGCTGCACAAACAGTGCTTTCTGCCATTAGACATGATTATGCATAAAACAACACGAAATAAATATGTGAACGTAGGATAGAAGGAAAATGATTGATGAAAACTATAATAATAATAATAATAATAATAATAATAATCTTCTAAAAGCTATCAAATTACAAGGGCCTTGAACGTGAAATCTGAAAAGTGTGAAACATGGGAACATCAACAATCCTGTTGTAGTTGAAGCACTCGAATTGGTTGGTAAATATTTCAGTAGACTAATCGAAGTTATCTCAGGAAGCATATGTCTTAAAGAAATACAAAACATTGTTTTCACGATTACAGCCTACAACTTACGAAGGGCTTTATTTATATAAAATATGTGTTTTTTTCTTTCTTTTTTTTAATTGGTCATTGGAAAATGTCATGATGGATTTTTTAATTTAGGTCTCTGGGAGCGACCCAGCAAGAAATTTGTACACACCAGAAATCAAAGAAATAAAATAAAATTTATTAATGATGCAATTATGATAATTAGTGTGAATTACAAGAATTCTGCGTGTGTTTTAGATTAGTAGAAAACTCTCCCAAAATGGCCCATTTTCTAACTATAGCGATAATACACAATAAATCAGGAGACGCTCAATTGATTTATAAATTTTAACAGACTCAAGAGTTTCGCTTCCAAACACTGACCCGGGATAGATGATTGACAAATATTACCCAAACAAGCGTTTCGACGTGAAACCCTTGAGTTGCCTGACCAGAGTCACTTGAACGTTTCATAATTTATTGATTATTGTGAAAACATTTGTTCATTAAGAGTTCCTCGCGAATCTCGGTAATTTGGGAGAAAGGATGAAGTTAATAAAATAATTTACTGTAACCTGGACCTAGACACTTCGTGAGCAAAGGTCCTTGACAAGGAATGAAGTGCGACTCAATTGAAGGTGAAGCAAAGGAAAAGAACAACTGTAGTGATTTTCTACTACAATGAATGTTCTTGAAGTAATTTTCAATTTTTGTAAATTTTAATCAATAGCTCCTCTGAAAGCTGAAATCCGTGTTTTAACCATTTTCTGATAAATCGAAGCCGACCTTCTGCTATAAAAATCTCTACCAAACGACCATCGCCTGGAAACACGACCTCAGGTGTAGTATTTGCGACCGCTGGGAAGATAGATACGACGCAATCTAAAAAGATCTGAAAGTCATTCCGAGCGTAGACACGAAGGAAGCAGTCGCAATTTCTCTCCATAACCAAGACTTGACAACGAAACTGTCGTTTTCTCGACAGAATTACACCCATATTTAAATTAATTGAAACAAAACGTTAATTCCGTTATTATTTACTTTTTATCTTATTTTTCCAAAGGAAGATGACCCATTGCAATCGTTTTCTAGCTGATTGACCGCAGATACTCGATTGGATTTAAATCAAGAGACATTCTGGGCTAATCTATAGTACTTTGATTTGATCACTGGTAAGTCTTGCCACTGTGTTCGTGCAGCGTTACAATTTTCGTACGCTTCCTTGGACTAAAGTCCATCGCAGAAAATGACTGTAGGACAACTAATCGACTGTTGAGACAATAGTATATAGGCGTGATAAAAATCTGATGCAATCATGGATGACCCAATAATTTTCAAGGCCGATTAAATTTCATCATACACCCTGAAAATATCTTCATGTTATTGCACACCACTGCAAATGGGCTAATCTGGGGAAAAAATGGTAATCGATTGCATCCGGTCACTCCCCTGGGTCTAAAACTGACTGTATTGCGAAAGAAAAGAAACTAAAACGGCTGTTTCAATTAATTTGCACAAGTCTTATTCTCGCCCCGACCGTTGAACAAAAATAGTCATTTACACAATACTCAACGCTCTATTTTGAGGACTCTGGTCTCAGAAAGCAAGAACGTCATGAACTTCTCACATCAAGTCACAAATACGACTAAAACATTACCATTTATATCCTCATGGTAAATATACACTTTTAACTAGATTTGACCTGACCGAAACACATTTGTTTTACAGTCTTCTTGATAATTTGCTTTGTTACGTATGCGCGGCATTTTTCTACTGATATTTTATGTTATTTGAATTATTTTGATTGTAAAATCGGTCCTTTCCACCAACTATTATTGAAGCTTAGAAACAATATAGAGATATACATTTTATTTAATATATTTATTTAATATATTTCATGAAAAAATAAGTTATTTATCCAGGGATTTTTCCGAGCACACAAACCAGCGAATGTGTACATCACTAATATTTAGTAAAATTTGCATTATTTTGTTTTAATAAAAGGGTTTTGGTTTTATATCTCAATCAGTGTCGTTGTTGCCTATGGTGAGTATTGTTGTCACTTGACCTCCATTCTCGCCAATCTCATTTAAACGAACCCTCAAAAATATCCAACTATAATGAATCTGGTAATAGAAATTGCTCAGTAGGAATTAGGTGTGTGACGCAAACACTTGATCACTCACCGGATTACTTCGGAAATCTACTGGTCAAAGTCTCTGCCCCCGGGAAGAGAGGATCCCCAGATGAGGCTATGCCGAAAAGCCGAATCCCGTGTCAGGTTAAAGCTAATTGACCCCGTTTTTTGCTAGTTCTACGTGGAAATTTAGAGCAAGCCTAAAGGGTTTCGATAACCCACAATATACTTGGCCTTATGCCGGATCCAAACGCAAGGGCGGTTAGTGAATATCTCACACACTTGTGTTCATGGTCTTCTAATTTTGCACATATGGAATGAGACATGCAGTATCCAGTTTTGAAACTGAAAGAGATTGCCGTTAACCACGTAGAAATATAGGAAGCTCCATGAAGTTGAGTTTCGTCATCTGATTGTAGCTACTTTTCGTGCTGGACAGACCAGCCTGGTCTGATGACTCTAGGATTCACGAAGGCATTGATCTCAGTCTGCTGGTATAAACGCCCCTGTCGTCAATGTCGAAGACGAGGACGACGACTAAGAGCGACCAACCACAAGAGCCCCAATAATGTAGCAAGTGGATGATTATTATAAGAGAGATCTTAGCGGTTGAGCCAGCGGAGGAAGGCCCTTAGGTATTGACGGACATGCTATAGAAGGTGCCACTCGAATACACAGCAATATACAAGGTGAAAATAATTCCCCTTTATGCATGATAACTCTCCCATCTAACTATAATTTTTAGAAGAATAAAGTGGCCATCATACATAAAATAGTGGTCACCCTATATATATATATATATATATACATATATATATATATATATAAGAAAGAGCAGTAAGATATATAATCCGGTGTTCTTATAGATATTTTTATTTTTACAAAATACTGCTCAATGTAAATTTACCGAGAATTAATATAAATTAATTGATTTAAAATATGTTACACAGTTCTAACCATGTTTCAAAAATGGAAGCTAAAAGCCCCAAATTTAATTTTGAAATTAGATTAAAGACATTAGTTCCTTTCATCCTCAAGCGAATTTCCAAAATTAAAGGGGCTTTTAGCTTTCATTTTAGAACTGTGTAGCGAAAAGAAAACATATTTTAAATCAATTAATTTATAATATATATATATATATATATATATATATATATATATATATATATATATATATATATATATAATTCAAAAATGAAAATACAGTAAGCTTTATAGTGTTCTTATTAATTATATTTATTTTCAAAAACAGTGCTCAATACAATTATGTAGAGCATAAACATTATCAATTTACTAATTTAGAAATATAGTCCCATCGTTACACAGGAATTGCCATGTATCAAAAACAGAAAGTAAAACTTTAAATTTAATTCATAGAATTAAATTAAATCCCTAGTACTGTTTCATTTTCAAGCGATGTTTGGAATAACTCATTTAGAAATTTATTGAGTTTATAAGTACATAATTTTATTAGTTGTTAAGGTTACAGTAAATTCAATCAAATTGGTCAGGTGTAGTAGGGTATTCATTTTCATAGAGAACCTGTTATATATATATATATATATATATATATATATATATATATATATATATATATATACATATATATAGTGAGTGAGAGAGAGAGAAAGAGAGTGAGAGTGAGAGAGAGAGCTAAAATCTATGCTAAGAATAATTATATTTTTCTTCCTCATCACTCGAGGCTACTCGGAGTTTCATGCATAAAGCACAAAAATATCAAGTATCCACCGAACTTGCGAAATTTAAACGCATGAGGATATGCAAACTTATAACTCCATCTTGCACGTGGAAAGGAACAGAATGACTTAGGAAACCCATACGATTTATATTAAATGTTTAAATTGATTACTCTTAGTAACTAATATACTAACGTGCAACTTTTAGATGAACCCGATGAACATGATATTACTCAGCTTCCATTTACTTGTAATTCACCCTGGTTGCGTTTCATCCTTTTTGACGCTTTGATTAACAGTACAACTGTTTTTTTCTCAAGACAAGCGAAATTTGTACAAAGACATAACATTTTTTAGATTTTATTTTTATACTTTTATGCAACCTCCTCTCGGAATATTGTTGAACATTCTCAAACAATCTCTCCTTTCTTTTCCTTTTCTCAAATTGGACTCTACTTTAAGTGTATAATAATAATAATAATAATAATAATAATAATAATAATAATAACAGTAGCAGCAGTAATAAAAATAATAATAATAATAATAATAATTATTATTATTATTATTATTATTATTATTATTATTATTATTAAACAAATAAACATGACTGACATAAATCTTCCAATATTTTGCGTATGTAGAAAAGGATATAATTTTTAGAAAATAAAAAGAATAGAAAAATCTGTGTTTGTTTAGGAATATTTCAGGAGTATTTCTGTTTTTTTTTAATAATGTTTAAAAATGCATGCAATAATAATATGAAAAAAAATATGAAATAGAAATCTTTGAACATATGCGGTTTGTTGTGAGAAAACGGTTGTACTGGTAATCAGCCCGATAAAGGAAATGAAATGCAACAAGCGTGAATGGAATGCTACTGAAACGTGAGTAACGTGGTTGGATCGTGTTCATTTGAAAAGTTGGTTATTCAATAAGGACGGCTAATGAAATAACTGATTTTAAATCTTATGGAACTCTTATATCATTTTATTCTTTCGCCCATTGTGGGACATTTTTTAATTTGCATATGTTATTATCACCATGCATTTCATGTTTTGGAAAGTCTGGAGAATCTGGATATTTTTTCAGAATGTTTAACCTATGATGTTCGTCTTAATTAGAGTCGGTCGTGAAAAAATGTTCCGTAAGTTTAATATATCAGAAATTAGAAGATAAACGTTACGATTTCTTCAGAGGGTGTCAATTGTGCTGATTCCCATTTCATGTACACCTTACCAAACACAAATTGAATATATGGGTTGCATCACTGGGAAATTAAACAAATGATTTAAATTATTTATTTTGTGTGAGAATTGTGATATTTGGCCAACATCGAAGAATAAATAAATGTTTTACTTCAGTTACATAAGATGGACATTTTTTGGTTGTTGTTTTTTTTTATTTTGTGTGTGTGCGTGTGGGTGTGTGTAGATGTTGTGTTAGTTGTTTGACAAAGAAAGTGAAAGTGAAAGTATAGCTGAAATAGAATTATTTAACATGTTTCTTTCTTACCACAATCAAATCCTACATAATTGTACAGGATATTGAGGATATTTTTTAGAATATCACAGTTCAAAATTTCCTATCTGTATTTTTAATTCGTTTAATTGTCGCTTGTATGTTCTATCTTTGAAAGAAACACAAAATAATAGAGGTACTTCTTTGGTCTACTAGATTCGAAAAAGATATTGAGATGCGAAAATTAAACTGTATCCTCTCTTTAAGTATTCTTAGAAATAGTTTTCAAATTATAGCGATGTTAAAGGCAATATATTCTTAATTTTTTTTTTTTTTTTGGCTGCAAACATTTACAAAATTCTACAAATATGTTCCTTCATAAAAATAAAAAAAAAAATGGCGAATGGAAATTACAAATTATGTTGGGCAGGCACAAAAAAAGAACAATTCAAAAACTAAAAGGAAAGCGAACAATCTATTTTTATAATTTTAAAATAAATCAATAAAAATAAAGCTGCTAATAAAAAAATAAGATTGTGGCAAGAAAAGGCGGACTGATAAAAAGTTATATTGACGTAAGAAATTGAAAAAGGAGAAAATAAATGAAAAAAAATATATAATTACAAAGAAATAACAATAAAATATTTGCCGAAACTTGATTCTTCCAATGAATTGTCTATTATTTTATTTTATTATATATATTCCTTTTTGAAGAATAAGTACTTACTTATTTTCTCGTTTGGAAGTAGAAAATTCTTTTTGGATATATTTCTTGAATTTGAGGTTGTCGATAAATAAATTTCCATTTACCATTACTTTTTGGAAAAAGCGAAAAATACGGCCTATCAAATAATTTCAGTATTTTGCTCCCGGTTCGATTACTTGAAATAGCTTTGAAATGAATAAATAGCAGAATGACAAAAACAATAAAAACTATAAAAGAGCTATACGTTAAGCAAATGATCAGATTTATTTTTTCCTATGTTAAATACATAACAATATCGCATTACAAATTATATACGTTTCTCATGACGTTTGGTGAAGCGTTGCATTATATATACAATTATTTGTTGACCATATATTGGTCCGTTAATCTCTAAAATGAATTCGCAATTTTATAGTCTTGTGCCGGGAACAAAGTTTCAAAGAAATGTGAGATTTTAATCGATATGATATTGAATATTCCATCTAGAAATATCTTACCCAGAGGAGTAACTTAAGTCCAAAAACAAGAACAAATTTTGGTACTTACTTAAAAGTTAAACATTATTTTCAATGTTGTCAAAATTATAAATAAGTGGGAAATAATCAAATTGTTAAAATATTTCTAGAGCCAATAGTCAATATCCTATCGATTATATTCACACTTTTCATTAAAACGGTGTCTCCGGTAAATGACCATAAAATGACGAATTCAATTTAGAGATAAAGAATCTAACCCTTAACGTATATTAAACAGAGCGATACGATAACAAATATTCACTAAAAATAAAGTTTAATTTAATTGAAATCTGTCGGATTAATAAATAATACACTATATATATATATATATATATATATATAATGGTGTGTGTGTGTGTGTGTGTTGGTATATATATATATATATATATATATATATATATATATATATATATATATATATATATATATATATATATATATATATATATACACTGCGTGCCAAATTATTAACAAGATAATATTTTTTCTAATATTTCAAAACCATCCAATCAATTCACATAAAATGTTCACACAATGTTGGCAACACTGACCTGCGCAATCACTGAAATTTTCGTACTGATCTGCGCAATGTAAACAAACTGGCGCCACATTTGTTATTAGCACGGTGATTTCACCGTGCCAAATTATTAGAAAGGTTTAGTAAAATTCCCAGAATTGAGCAAACAATACGTTTATTAATGTTGCAATTTTTATGATCAAAAGAAGCTAATAAATAAGATAATGAAACAAATAATAACAGATACAAACAAACGCACAGTTTTAAACAAATTAATAAGGAATGTGCTTTCCCTGTTTTTAAAATACTTGAAGAAGTCGACGATCCATAGGATTTCTTAATTGTAGGATGTCATCTGCTGTAATGCCGCGAGATATGTCAAGAATTGCTTGCCACAACTCAGCGTTGCTCCTGAATTGTCGTCCGTTGGCGTACAGTCTTCGCTTCAAGATGCTCCAAAGGTTTTCGATTGGGTTCAATTCAGGAGAATTTGCTGGCCACTTCATTTTTTGAGGTCCATCGAAGCCTAACTGTATCAAATATTCAGTAGTCTTGTAAGAAGCATGTGAGGGAGTATTATCTTGCATAAAAATAATGGCCCTTCTGAAGGCAAGTCTTTGCCTTTTCATCCACGGTTCAAGATGCTCCTTCATAAAAGCTATGTATACATCAGCATTCATTTTGACGCCATCTGGTACTCTCCATGGCCCCACTAATGTTTTTCCAATAATACCACCCCAGATCCTTATGCCTCCACCGCCGTGTTGGTGTCTCAAACGATGATGGCGATTCTGTCCGTTCATTACCCAGACTTTGCACCATCTATCTGGCTTATCAAATGTTGCTTGAGTTTCGTCTGTGAACAAAACTTTAGAGACGACGTGAAATAACCCTCGGCTTGCCTTTATCTGCCCTTTTGCGTACTTGTGTAGGGTCGGTGGTAAAATTTGTCACTGTTTGATGACACCTCCCTATCATTTTAGAAATTTCTAGGGTAGATTTACTTTTTGAGAGTTCTGAGGTGATAGTTCTCTTTTCAGCATCACTTAAACTGCTTTTACGGCCCATCTTTCACTAAATTCTTACACTTTTCTAATAATTTGGTACGCTGAAATCACTTTGCTGAAATATGGCGCCAGTTTATTTACATTACGCAGATCAGTTATTGCGCAGGTCAGTGTTGCCAACATTGTGTGAAAATTTTGTATGAATTGATTGGACGGTTTTTGAAATATTAGAAAAAATAGATATCTTGATAATAGCATACAGAATATAAGTGTATGTAATGAACTAGTCTAAATATATATAGTCAAGTTACATTCAAGTAGGTGTTAATACCTTTGGCAAATGAATGAATCCATGGATAAGAAGCAGGACAGAATATGTTGTAGGTCTTTGTGTGTTGTACGGTAGAGAAGAAGGACATCTGTAAATTCAAAATCTGCGGAGGGTCGTTTGTGGAACTTGTGACATACTGGCCAATAGTTATCTGTATTCGGCTCCTCCAAAAAGTTTCCTGTTTTAACTTTTATGTGTGTGTCTATCTATCTATCTATCTATCTATATATATATATTAAAAGACAGGATACGTTTCGATTCCCGTCGGGGATGTCAATTGGCTTTAGCAATTAAAGTCTTTCTAAATATAATGTGAGTACCTATAGGAATCGAAAATGTATTCCGTCATTTATTTTCATATATATATATATATATATATATATATATATATATATATATATATATATATATATAAATAATATAAACGGGAAATAATTTCGATTCCTGGATGGGCCCGCATTTTCTTTTATTTATTGTTTATAGTAATATATACAGCCGTGTGAGTATGTACGTGTTTACATAATAACGAAGTTACTTTTACAGGGTGACAATGCAACATCTCACGAATATCGATAGTCCATACTTAAGAATAACTCCCAAACAGTTTTCTACTCATTAATGCTTATAATTTCTTTACTCGATATTTGGCGATATTTGGAAAATAATATACAGGAACTTAATGACCATTTTTAAGAGTCCCCTAAGCGTTCTTTTGGGGATTTAACAATGGCCAATTAAAATCGCATAACCTTTTGTGTAATATACGTAAAATTGAGGGCAAAAAGCCTTAAGGAAAACTCTGGCTTCATTTTAAATTATTTCCCACTTATTTATAATTTTGACACCATTAGGTGTTCAGGTTGAGTAAGCTAATATACTATCGATATCCGGAAGTCTTACATAAATAAGGCACAACTGACAAATAAAAACTAGGCTGCTCAGATTCGGTAGCAATACTCCCTTTTCAGCTTGATCTGGCTCTCGTAAGCTTAGAGGATAGCAAATTGATTGAGGTATTTACTGGCACGGTACAACATCTTTAGCGATCTAGCGTATGTACGAATGTCACTTGTGGTCTATTTTGCGTTTAAGTCTCAACGGGCGCCCAAGGTACAAGGCTGCCTTGACATAATACATTTTTCTCTGGATAGATGAAAATTCAGAAACTAAGTTGTGTAAAATACGATTGAATAAAACTATTTTTTTATATAAAAACAAAATACCTTAATAAAACAAGCTTTCCAATATGGTAACCTGTATAATGTTTGATGAATGTATAAATATAGCTTTGATATATAGGTAGAAGGGAAGGCATGAAAACGTATGAAACCACCTGATTTCAAAATTAGAAAAGTATGAAGAAAAAGTGTCAGTGTAATGCGAAATGAGCTAAGAATGAGAAAGAGGCAAACATTTCACAGAAAACTAAACAAGATACTTAACAAATGAGTTTAGAAGATAAAAAAATGGAAGTTAAAATCAATAGAAAACGCTGTAACAAAAAAACTGAAAGATTAAAAACTAAGCTCAGTCCATAATCAGTTCTTCTTTTTTCTTCTTCTTCTTCTTCTTCTTCTTCTTCTTCTTCTTCTTCTTCTTCAGATTCTTCAGATTCTTCTACTTCATATCCTTCTTCTTCTCCTTCAGATTATTATTCTTCTTCTTCCTCCTCTTCGTCTTCTTCTTCTTCTTCTTCTTCCTCCTCCTCTTCTTCCGATTCTTTTTCTTCTTCAGATCCTTCGTCTTCTTCTTCTTCTTCTTCTTCAGATTCTTCTTTTTCTTCTTCAGATCCTTCGTCTTCTTCTTCTTCTTCTTCAGATTCTTCTTTTTCTTCTTCTTTTTTTTCTTCTACTTCACATTCTTCTTCTTCTTCTTCTTTCTTCTTCTTCTTTCTTCTTCAGATTCTTCTTCTTCTTCAGATTCTTCTTCTTCTTCTTCTTCCTCCTCCTCCTCTTCTTCTTCTTTATCTTTTTCTTCTTCAGATTCTTCTTCCTCTTCTTTCTTCTTCTTCTTTCTTCTTTCTTCTTCTTCTTCTTCTTCTTCTTCTTCTTCTTCAGATTCTTCTTCTTATTATTTCTTCTTCTTTTCCTTCTTTCTTCAGATTCTTCTTCTTCAGATTCTTCTTCTCCTTCAGATTCTTCTTCTTCTTCTTCCTCCTCCTCTTCTTCAGATTCTTTATCTTTTTCTTCTTCAGATCCTTCGTCTTCTTCTTCTTCAGATTCTTCTTTGTCTTCTTCTTTTTTTCTTCTTCTTCAGATTCTTCTTCTTCTTCTTTCTTCTTCTTCTTCTTCTTCAGATTCTTCTTCTTCTTCTTTCTTCTTCTTCTTCAGATTCTTCTTCTTCTTCAGATTCTTCTTCTTCTTCTTCTTTCTTCTTCTTCTTCTTTCTTCTTCTTCTTCAGATTCTTCTTCTTCTTCTTTCTTCTTCTTCTTCTTTCTTCTTCTTCTTCAGATTCTTCTTCTTCCTCATATTCTTCTTCTTCTTCAGATTATTATTCTTCTTCTTTCTCCTCTTCGTCTTCTTCTTCTTCTTCTTCCTCCTCCTCTTCTTCCGATTCTTCTTCTTCTTCAGATCCTTCGTCTTCTTCTTCTTCTTCTTCTTTCTTCTTCTTCTTCAGATTCTTCTTCTTCTTCATATTCTTCTTCTTCTTCAGATTATTATTCTTCTTCTTCAGATTCTTCTTCTTCCTCCTCTTCTTCTTCAGATTATTATTCTTCTTCTTTATATTCTTTTTTTTCTTGTTCCTCCACTTCTACTTCAGATTCTTCTTCTTTTTCTTCTTCAGATCATTCGTTTTTTTCTTCTTCATTTTCTTCTTCTTCTTCTTCTTCTTCTTCTTCTTCTTCTTCTTCTATTTACAAGCTCGCCAATGAGGCTGATCATTGCTTCCTCTCTTTCTCTTGTCTTCAATTTCTCCAATGAGTATAACATTTTCTAAACCATCTTTCCTCTTTATGTGGCCTAGAAATTTCAACTATCTCTTTCTGGTTTTAAGTATAAGCGTCCATTTAGTTTCCATTGTCTCTATAACTTCATCGTTTTCACTAAATTACATTCTAAGCATTCTACTGTATAATCACTTCTCTGCAGCCTCTAAGATTATATTTTGTATTTGTCAAATATGTTTATTCAATAATCTAGAATTACAGAACCATATATATCCTTACATTTTCTACTAAGAAGGTTTCTCAGTATCCTACCGTAGAAACATATTTCTCTTGTATCAAGTCTTTTTTTGTTTTGCCATCTTTGAAGAGGATTGCTCAGTATTCACAACACTCACACAAACACCAATAATAAATTCTCTTGGGATGGTATGACAAAATGGCATTTTGGAAGATTGTATTCCCTAACAACACCGAAACTACGTGTGTCTGTGTGTGTATATTTGTGGACGTTATTTTAGCATTTCTCTCAATTCATCCACATCTCTTATAAACAAATTTGAGACACGGTAATTCTAATTACCACTTATCGATCTCTATCTCTTAAGGGAAAAATACCAAGCTTTATGGAACCACATTACGTTAATCAATTTTCTTTCTGTTAATATGATTATTTGCAGTTAGAACTCGTGGGAAGTGACCCTCCCCACCTCAGAGGGAGAAACTGATTTCGTAAGTGAACCTCCGATAAGAAGGTATGAAGCAATTTTCGAAGAAAGCTGAAAATTTTACTTCCATTATAATATTTATTGTTGGTGATATTGTTGTTATGTTATAAATATTATTGTTACTATCATCATCATCATCATCATCATCAACAACAACAGCAGCAGCATCATATTCATCGTCATATTCAACATCATCATCATCCTTAGTTTTTACAGATTTAACATTATATTTTTGTTTTTCTTTTGTTTTTTAAATCTTATATGAAATTTATTTATGTAATATATTTTATATTTATTTACATAATCTTGAATATAAAAGCGTAGCGTAAATGCGGTCATAACTACATCGTTGATTATATGATTTGCCCATTGTATTCTTAGCATTTATCAGCAGAAAGGAATGTTTGTCTCTTTGTGTATTGTCTTCCTGTACCAGAAAAATTTCTAACATTCATTACCATAGTGGACATTAAATATTGCATATGAATTCAGCAGTATTTTCTTGAATTTTCCTAATTATTGATACATTGCTTAGATCATGGAACAAATCTTATTTATTCCTATGTAATTCCCGTCGTATTTTTTTACAATTCCTAGATAATTAGATTTCATTATTTTTTGTATTTTGATTCTTGTTCGTTTGGGTAAATCTTAATTGCATTACCTCCCATTACTTTACTATATTTTAAGACGATTTTCTATTACAGTCACCAACATAGACTCATTCTACTTACTTCAAATGATATTTATACTGAATATTCGTATTTGATATAGACGTCCTATTTTACTTTTTATATTTAAGTATGGTGTAGGTTACGTCTGCTGACTGTACACTCGAAGAAAATTAATAAAGAAAATGTGCTCTCCGACAAGGAACGAACCTGCGCCCGGCTTTGTAGGAGGAACCAGGCTGTGTTTAAAGGCTCGACTACATTTAGCGACACACTTCAGCAAGGCTTTATTTTCCTTTTTTTAAGCAAAGACACTTCCATGTTCAGATATCGTTCCCCAGAGACCATATCGCATTAAAAAAAAAAAAAAAGTAGTTTCTAAAGAATTGTTGTTTGATTGACTGTTTCGTTTTCTAAAGCTTATCAGCCCATAGATGAGAGAGGAGGGGGGATTCATTCCCAAATGATATTTTCACAAACATAAATATAACGAACTCAGTCCAGATTTGATATCAGATATTGTATTAACAATTCCAAGCCTTCATTAATTATACCAGCTGCACATCCAAGCTTACAGCACCAGGTATTCTCAAGCGATCACCCATGAAGGTACTGACGAGGCTCGACTTTGCTTAACTTCGGTGAATGTTTAAATAACCTACAGAAGTTGATAAGTCGGAGAAAACTAATCAATCAGCGAATTCGTAATTAGCGACAAAGATATGTATTTATTTACATACTCTAAAATATAAAATTCTAGAAACTACTGTGTTCGCAAATTGAGGGTTTGGTTCATATATTAGTTGTAATATGTAATTGATTCCCCACTTTATATTCACATTGGTATTTCTTGTTTTTTGCTGTGTGTTTTTTTATGAAATTCTAATTAGGCATCAATGCATCTCTTCTATGAGTGAATTGCTAAGACTTGTATCACTAAACCATTACTATATAAACATTGCTACAATTTAAAAATACTTTTTGATTTTTAAATAATCTGTAAAAGTGTTTGTAAGACGTATAATGTGGATATATATATATATATATATATATATATATATATATATATATATATATATATATATATATAATTTTTAATTCTGATCCTATACCACAGTTAATATTCCTCAAAAACAGTTAACAATTTGTTTTTGAATTTCCTTAATAGTTTTTATCATAATATATCTACCATCGCCTGAGGATGTAAAATCATAGTATTGAAACATGAAAGCTTTTGTGTAGCGTTGTTAAATGTTTTTATTATAATCGATTTATTTAAATATATTAATAATATTTTACTCTACTTTCTATTGATCACTTTTTTAAAAAGTAAAATCTACGAACTGTGGTTATTTACTCCATCTCTTTTCTCTCTCTCTCTCTTATATATATATATATATATATATATATATATATATATATATATATATATATAATTCTCAGCGCAAAAAGAAATTGTACACATTCATAATGGGGACAAATGGATTAAAAGCTCCGAAAACCATCTTGTCATCACAATGGGATCAATAGATCTGCGTCGTCTTACGAAATTGTCGGTGTATTTATAATATATCACCTAACTGCGTACCGTGAAATAGATATTAAAGAGATCAGTCTATACAGAGATGATGGCCTCATGGTAGTGAAGAGATCTACTAACTTTAAAATGGATGAAATTAGAAAGATAATACATAGAAAATTAAGAAACCTAAATTTAAAATTACGGTTAACACAAACATAACATTAGGCTTAATGAATAATATAATAGTAATCCTTTGTGTGTAGACCCCAGGTCAAATCATCATCCCTCTATAATTAAGCTCATACCTTCACCAATTGAGAAAAGAATTAGCATGAATTCCGCTAATGAAGAAATATTCCATAAACATGGATATTTTTACAATGGATCTCTAAATTATAGTCGCTACAAACAACTTAACATCAATTATATAACAAATAATAGTAGAAATCATAGGAAAAACAGAAAAAGAAATATCATTTGGTAGACCCCAACCTTTCAAACAAATGGTTAGTAATAACCTAGGACAAAAGTCCTAGCTTTAATCAAAAAACATTTTCCTAATAACAGCAATATATTTTAATAAAAACATCCGAAAATTAAATTATAGATCTACTGAAAATTTAGAACGGATTATATAAAAAAAAAACAAAATAATAAAATCTTGAAAAATACGCATGCCAAAATCAAATAAACATCTTAAAATGAAATTAGACAATAAGAGTAATGAAAAATTATGTACTTTTAGCAACCATGAAATTTGCCCTTTCGCATAGAATCCGTAGTTACCAATGCCCGATCTCATTCATTGGGAATCAAATATTGAAAAGTTATATATAGGATCCAGAACAAATGAATTCAAAATGAGGTGAAGACAACACCAAAGCTCCCTCAATGATATTGGAAACCGAAACCAAATATGCCTACCTAAATATTTTTAGCATTTAAAAGGAACAAATAAAATAACAACAGTAAAATGGAAAATAATAACTAGAACCTGCGATGATCCCTGTCTTTTATGTCTATATGAAAAACTACACATTATCAAGATTCTAAAAACAGAAATTAAACAACTTTTTTGAAGACACCACCAAATATTTGCCTTAAAATATTAGCATCATATAAATGGCTAGAGGAAGAAATTTACAACAGAAATTAAATCCTAAAATATATTTAAAAAATTCCCAATACCATATATAAATAATGACACAATACCATAAAAAATCTATTAGTAAATTCAATTAATTTCAGACACCTATAAAACTATATGTTTACAAATACAACCCAATCATATCTAAGCAACAATTTAAGAAACCTTCAACAAAAAACAAATAAATGAACTCCAAAAGTCTGCAACTAGAACAACAATCAGTGAGAGTTTTAGCAGATAGTTAGAAAAGCAACAGAGCATGATATTAAACGCTATTGTAGACAGAACAAAATTCACCCACCCAATATTACACGACTCCAAAAACTTGACATATAATAATCATTCATCAACGCAGAGACCCCTTGATAATGAAAAAGAAATCCCAGATTACAAGTCCATTTCCCACCTATAAATGAGTAAAACTTTTCGTCAGTTACTTATTCCAAACATCACTTGAGAATAAAACTGTACTCCGGAGTGAAAGTTTAATAATGAAATTAAACTTTGGCACTTGAGCTTCAATTTCGAAACATAGTAATTTCGGTGTCGTGAAGGAATCTTTTTCTTTCAAATAAATATTATTAGATAGATAGATAGATAGATAGATAGATAGATAGATAGATTTCGGCAGCATATGTTGATTCAAGTATATTAGATATATGCCTATATATTTTTATTTAATTTCGTGCAAGATCAAGGAACAATTTCTTGGCGTTGAAAAAAAGCCGTATTTATACATAAGGTTTTATTTTCCGGGGTACTTTCAGTCTCATCCAAGATAATATTAAGGGATGAATTGCTAAAGTATAATATTAATGTAAGTTATGAATATGCATGCACGCTGTAGAATTCAATTAAACAATTTGATCAGTTTTGTACAGACTCTAAGATATTGATCCCTGAACTTGAGAGGATTAAAATAAAAATAAAAATGGCATAATACATATTGGCTATTTAAGCAATCATGCTTGAATATATATATATATATATATATATATATATATATATATATATATATATATATATATATATATATTATTAAAAAGAAGAGGGTGCCTGCAAACGTTTTTGGTTGTAATGTGGATTTATTGAGAAAAAATATTATACTTTATTTTACATAATTTCACGACACGTGTTTCTGGTCTGGTCTCGCAAACCGTCTTCAGGTGGAAGTGGAGATTTTTTACATATTATTAAAAATAATTAATTTTTTCTTCATGTTCAATGTGGAATATTCTCGATATGAGACATTCTGTTTTGTGTGTTGGCAATCCGAATTTTTCTTTCTAGAATTGTCAATGAAGAGTTTGTGTGAAGGGTCATAAAACAATTAAGGTTTGTCCAGCGAGTAGTTATCGGCATTTAATCTTTTAATGTTTTAGCATATGTCTCAACGTACAACAAAAACAACCCAGAAATATTCCCAGAAATCACAAAAAATCTAGATTCACTTAGCAAGAATAATAAACTGAATAATATACTAAAAACAACCAAAATAATTAAGAGCAAACGCCAATCTAGAAACCTAAAACACATATTAACCTCATCTAAATTTAGTCAACACAAAATACAGGAGTCACAAAATGCAACAAAAAAAGATGTGGAGTTTGTGACATCATTATAGAAGGAAACTCCTACACTTTTGAAAACCCAAAAAAAACATTCACAATAAACAAAAACTTAAACTGCAACTCCAAAAATGTAGTTTATGCACTTAAATGCACAAAATGTAAGAAGTCATATATAGGCATCAGCCAACAACTGAACAACAGGGTCTCCCTACACAAAAGCAATATAAAATTGACAGACAACAGAAAACTTTTTGTATCACAACACATTTTCAAATGTAACCAGGGTAAGTTTAATATCATGCCGATATATCAAACAGACAATTACTCGTATCTACAAATACAGGAAAAAAACTTTATAGACAAATTCA
This sequence comes from Acanthosepion pharaonis, assembly GCA_903632075.3. Taxonomy (NCBI): domain Eukaryota; kingdom Metazoa; phylum Mollusca; class Cephalopoda; order Sepiida; family Sepiidae; genus Acanthosepion; species Acanthosepion pharaonis. The sequence continues at coordinate 733,380 of CAHIKZ030000197.1, forward strand.
AACCCGAACTGAATAGATCGTAACCCCCCCCACAAAAAAAAACAAAAAAAAACATGCACACAGGGTGACCAAATACAATGATCGCTCACATACATGGACGCACACTCATATACGGGAGACACGAGGAGATATATATATGTGTATGTACACATACATACATTTATGTATGTATATGCGGATGTTGACAACTTACGAAGTACGTGTGTGTGTGTGTGTGTGTGTGTGTGTATGTATGTGTGTGTGTGTGTGTGTGTGTGTGTGTACTGGTTCCATGTAGCTTGGGAAATATGTGTGTATATGTGTGTGTGTACTGACTACTTGTGGTGGGATAGTGTGTATGTGCGTATGTGTGTGTATGCGTGTATAAGTACAAATAAGTTTACGAATTCCTCGCAGTAAGGGAATATACGCACGCATATATACACGCATGCTGACAGGAACACGCCAAAATAGAAACAGATCCAAGAGCACATAGAGGTCACTAAAACATTAAAAGATTAAATGCCGATAACTACTCGCTGGACAAACCTTAATTGTCTTATGACCCTCCACGCAGAACTCTTCATTGACAATTCTAGAAAGAAAATTCGGATTGCCAACACACAAACAGAATGTCTCATATCGAGAATATTCCACATTGAACATGAAGATAAATTAATTATTTTTAATAATATGTAAAAATCTCCACTTTCACCTGAAGACGGTTGCGAGACCAGACCAGAAACACGTGTCGTGAAATTATGTAAAACAAAGTATAATATTTTTTTCTCAATAAATCCACATTACAACCAAAAACGTTTGCGGCACCCGTCTTCTTTTTAATATACATACTTTTCTCTCGTTGGAACCACTACAACATATTTCTTTTATATATATATATATATATATATATATATATATATATATAGATATAGATATAGATATAGATATAGATAGATAGATAGATATAGATGTAGATATATATATAGATATATATTCAGTTCGGTTTTCGACATTTTATTAATGTAGTAAAAATAATTGAGTTTAGTCCTAATCGTTTATCTAAGAGTTTGTTTTTGGCTGAGTATTTAATTAAAGCTATTTTTCTTACAGTTTTTGACTGGTTGTTGTTGTCTATTCTAACTGTTATTTTGGATGGAGTAGATTTTTAATTTTTTTATTATTTTATTTATTTATGTATTTGGAATGATTATTTTCACATGTTTTTGCTTATTTAATTTTTATTTATTCTGACCGTTATTTTGGCGAAGCGGTTTGTTAATTTGTTTATTCATTTGGATTAATAAACAAAGCACTCCCGCCAAAAACCGATAGAATATACAACCCACATTGCACCACTGCCGCGTATATATAAATAGTCGGGAAAACCTAACAGATATGGGCCGTTGATTGCATCTAGCCTGAAAAGTCTGTCGTCTTTGAGTGTTGATTTCACTTTACACTTTTATATTTACATGAGCTCCATCTCTGATATTGAGCACTTTATGCCATAAATATAGCACACATTAAAAGTATATTTTTCATATATATATATATATATATATATATATATGTGTGTGTGTGTGTGTGTGTGTGTGTGTGTGTGTGTGTGTGTGTGTGTGTGTGTAGAAAAATAGGAAAGAACACGTTAGGTAAATAATCCGGAGTTCTTTCGTATAGTTTTATTTTCATTTTAAAAAAAACAGTGCTCCATATAGAAGTAAAGCTTAAATTATAATTAAAACAAAACAAAACAAAACATTATTAATAAAAAAACTAAACTCAAATTAGACAAAAATAATGAAAAATTATGTGATTGTAGAAACACTGAAGACTCCCCGTTGGAAAACAAATGCCCCATAAAATCGGTGGTATACCAATGCAATATTTCATCCATTGAGAGTCCTAACATTGATACATTAGGTCAACGAAGTATAAATTTAAAATCAGATGGACAAAACACAAAAGCTGCTTCAATAATATTAGAGTTGGAAATCAGATATCTCTATACAAATATTTTTGGCATTTAAAAGAAATGAATAATACACCAAAAGGAAAATAGAAAATAATAAATAGAACAAGAACTTGTAATACCTGGGAATGACCCATGCTCTTTATTGCTCCATGAAAAACTACACATTAGTAAGTTTCTAAATAAGGAAAATTTATGAAACCATAGACATGATTTAACGGTTTTTTGCCGACATCAACAAATTTTCGCATTAAATAATTAGCTTAAAAAATAAATTGCATAGTTTAATAAAAGGCTTAAAAGCTTAACTCAATCATTAAATAAAAAAAAAACCTTTATGAAGTCGTGAAAAAACAAATTGTAGTTCAGTGCGACGCGTTCATATATGAAACAGCCATTTGAGAAAAAAAAGAATAAATTAATAAATAGATAAAATAAAATAAAACAAAATTCTCTAGACACTTCACGACATATCATGGTGCAAAATGCTCTCTGTAACTGATGAGACGATATGCGTACATGAATGCTATGATCCGCTTCGAAATGGATACCCGACCCTACATCGGCTTGACCTCTTTCAGAAGGTGAGTGATATGCGGATAAGAATTAACTGTTAGACCCCCTATCAAAATGGTCGCCCCAGCCGTTTCCATAGTAATTGATTTTGCGAGCGAACATGCTTATAAAGATGCGTAAATTTCAAGATTGGTTATTCCTAAATTTTCGCTTGAGAATGAAACAGGGCTTGATACCTTAATTCAATTTAATTTTAATAATAATAGTGAGGTTTTCGGCACTCGTTTTTGAAACATGAGAACTTTTATGTAGTGAAGGAATCATATTTTTTTAAATAATTTATATATATATATATATATATATATATATATATATATATATATATATATATAGAGAGAGAGAGAGAGAGAGAGAGAGAGAGAGAGAGAGCATTCAACACCCAAAAAGGCAGTCTGTTTCATTCTTAAACGCAATCTTCTCGCTAACTTTTTATTTTATTTTTTATTTTATTTATTTATTTTTTTTTTGGGTTGACTATTTATTCATGCTGATCAATGGTGCGTGATACTAGCAAGGTCGATTGTAATGTTCTAACGGCTATTGAGTGGGCACTAATTGTTATGTTTCAAATAACTCTACAAATTAATGAGTAGAAATAATTGTGGATGTTAATTCAGTTATTTGTACTTATTTCATAATACTGTTTCTTTATTCTTATACTGTACTTTTTATTGATTACTCTATTATTATTTTACGTGTGTTTATGTGTGCGTTTGTACTTATTGTTATTATTTACTTAACTTTATTACTTTTTTCCCTAATTTTATTTTCTTTGCGTTGCAGTCATTTTTTCTTTGCAAATTTTAAAATAAGGCGGTTGTAATTGGTGTATGCAATTTGACATGAGTTCTAGTCGTTTGTTTACAAATTTTGTTTGTTCTGAGAAGGTAATTATATCTGTTTTCTCCTCAAGAAAGTTTTAACAGTTTCTGGATTTAATCTTTTAGGCTAAAATTGGCAGGTTATTTAAAATCAGAAAATATTGGCGTCGTGTTAAAATACTGAATCAACAAAAAAAATGTATGTGCTCTGTACGATGAAGGTGCTTTAGCTGAGAGAGATGTACAGAAGTAGTTCTCTAAATTTAGAGTTTGTGATTGTAGGCTTATTGATGAAGAACGGTCAGGCAGAACCCACTACTACACATGAAGACCAAATCAATAGAATGATTTAGAATAACCCGCATTACACAACGCGGAAATTAACACAAACACTAAATTGATCAAAATCCAACATCCATGAGTAATTACTTAACCTTGGCTACTCAAATCACTACGATGTTTGGGTATCACATGATACGAGTGAAAAGAATATTCTGGATTGCATTTCATCTTAGATTTGCTGTATAAATGCAATGAAAATGCAACCTTTTTGACGAGTAAAAAAGATTCTATTGTTAAAGATTCCATTTTATTAGACATACTTTTGTTTTGTGTTTTTAATTTCCCTTGAAAAAATGGTATGAACTTTCTGGATAATCTAGTATTTTCAGATTGTAAGGTATTTTGTTTTAGATAATAATGGTTTACTTATACAAGTCATAAAAATTAACCCATAGCTGGGAGTAGAAAAGATGCATTCATACAAAAATTAGAATTTCAAAAACAAACAAGAAATTCTAATGTGAATATAAAGTGGGGCATCATTTAAATATTACAACTTATATATAAACTAATCCTTCATTTTGTGGCCACGGTATTTTCTAGAATTGTATATTCCTGAGAACGTAAATAAATCTACAATGCATACCTCTGTAGTTAATCGCAAATTCACTGTTTTCAACTAATTATCAACTTCTGTAGGTTATTTAAACATTCACCGAAGTTAAGCAAAGTCGAGCCTTGTCAGTACCTTCATGGGTGATCGCTTGAGAATACCTGGTGCTGTAAGCTTGGATGTGCAGGTGGTATAATGAATGAAGGCTTGGAATTGTTAATACAATATCCGAGATGAAATCTCAACTGGGTTCATTATATTTATTTCGGTGAAAATATCTTTTGGAAAAGATATGAATACCCACCTCCTCTCTCATCTATGGGCTGATAAACTTTAGAAAACGAAACAGTCAATCAAACAACAATTCTTTAGAAACTACTTTTTTAAAAGTTTCGTATGCGAAAAATAAAGCCTTGCTGAATCGTGTCGCTCTCTGTAGTCGAGTCGTAAACTACAGCATATTTCTTCCTACAAAGGGGAGACACAGATTCGATCCCGGCGGAGAGCACATTTTCTTTATTAAGATTAAGTTTGCGCAGGCCGACAGACGTAATCCACACTATTTAAAATAGAAAAAAAAATAGGACGTCTATATCAAATACGAATATCCAGTACAAAAATCATTTGAAGTAATAAGAATGAGTCTATGTTGGTGATGGAAATGGAAAAAATACAGTAAAGCAATGGAAGATAATACAATTAAGATTTGCTCACACAAACCAGAATCAAAATCCAGAATATAGAGAAATCTAATTATCTAGACAGTGTAGTGAAAAATGACGGAAAAGTACGTAGGAATAACGAATTCCACAAATTGAGGAATGTATCAATAATTAGTAAAAGCAAGAAAATACTGCTGAAGTAATATGTAGTATCTAATTTCCAATACGGTAATAAAAGTTGGACATTTTTCTGTTATATGAAGAAAATACACAAAGCGAAAGACATTCTGTTGATGAATGCTAAGAATACAATGAGCAAATCATATAATCAACGATCCAGTTTGTAAGAAAAATAGGAGATACTAATATAAAAATAATCATAATCAAATAAAAACAGCGGATATGGTCATATAATAATAAAAAACAGATGGCTGTAGCAGCCAAAATACATTGTAAATGCAAGGATATGGTGTATAGCACACACACACACACACACACACACACATATATATATATATATATATATATATATATATATATATATATATATATATATATATATATAAAAGAAAGAACAGTAAGATATATAATCCGGTGGTCTTTTGGTGTTGAGATTGGTGTTGGGTTTTTTATAAGGTGTGTATGTATTTTTGTTTGGATCTAATGTTATATCAAGGAAGTTCACTTTTTTTAAGTTTAGTGCTAACCGTAATTTTTAAGCCTATGCTTTTAAATTCTTTATATAAAACCTTTCTAATTCTATCTATTTTTAAGTTAGTCGAGTTTCTAATAACCATAAGGCCATCGTCTCTGTACAAACCAATGTCATTTTTATTCACATCACGGTGCGCTGTAAGGTTGTATAATATAAAAAGACCAATGAGATCAGAAGACTCAGCTGAGTCTAGTGATCCCATTGTGATGTCAAATTGGTCATAAGAATTCTTAATCCATTGCAATATACGAAGGAAAAAAATGCCGTAAGAATTTTTGCCGTTAACAATAAAATTAAAAAAAATCCAGACGACACGCTTTTAACGGATGTTAGATTTCATTGAAAAATACATCCCTACCCACTACCAAAACGTAGCAATAACTGATACATTAAAATATAGACATAATGAACACACAGACACCCCTCGTCTAGTACACTGGATTCATCTGTAACCTTGGAAACATGAATTATGATTTTAGCTGTGTCTTTAAAACCCAGTAATTTAAAAAGTTACTCCAAAATTCGCTTCAGGATGAAATGGAACTAATGTCTTTAATTTAATTACAAAATTAAATTCGGACCTTCCATTTTTGAAACATGGTTAGAACTGTGTAGCGGAAAAAACATATTTTAATCAATTAATATATATATATATATATATATATATATATATATATATATATATATATATACGGGTTGGATCTTCCATATCCACATGTTTGCCTTGACAAAGTTAAAAAATAATTGATGCGGTTTTGTAAGTGACGAATTATTTTAAAACCTATATGCAACATTTCAACTTGTCTATATTCTATCGTTATTTCTATGGAAAAATTCTTTTATAAATACGTTCTTTATTTACATTAGGTTAGATCATTCCGGATAAAATCCAACTTGCTCAAAACAGGATCGAATTTGCCTCTCCATTGATAAAAAAGAAACCTTCATTTAGACAATTTATTCCTAATAGATGCTGCTTTGTTGACCAGATATGTGCGAGGAGAATTCTTTAAGCAATCTGAACCTGTTCAAATTCAGTTTCTACTGTTACTAAATTACATATCGATATGATATGTACCTATTTCTATAAATAACGCCATACTTTCAGTGGCTCATAAGCCCTATATTGTGTGAATAATGTCCTAAAATCAATGGTAAATAGCGACTAAAGTTCATAAAGAAATAAATGGGGATAGTAATGGGTCAGATGTTTACGTCAATCTATGAACCCCTCAAGTAGTCTTGTCAAGTTAGCATATAAATGGATTCCTTTTGGTTGGTTTCCAATTGTGAAAATACAAACACTCTACGCTATATTAGATCTAGCTAAAATAATTAAGAGTTTGATGTATTCTTTAATTGCTGGGGTAAATATTATTTTATCTAATAGTACAGTAAATACACAAAATCAGAAATTTGCGTAAGACAATTTTGCGTCTTGTAACGGGATATATATTTAACCTATAACCCCGAGAGAATTAGCAGCCCTACCAGTATTTATTATTGTCACAAACAATCTTAATAATATAACATATGTAGATGACACAGTTTGGATAGCAGGCACAGAATGGAAACTATAAATACTCTTAGAGGATCTAGTGAAGAAAAGCTAGAAGAAAGGATTAAACACCAAGAACTGAATACATGGTTGTTAGAAAAAGGGGCAGCCCAAGTTGCAAATTACACTACCGAGTATCGAACCCTGACAGTTGGGTTGTCAAGCGAACACCATACCAACTGTTCCAAATGGGCCTCGGTGACGAAGAGAGTGATACTCGGTGATAAAGAGCCAGCCAGACTTACCTAGGTTTCAACTAAACGGATCTTCAGTGTAAAGCCTGCTTTACCCTGAAGATCCGTTTAGGTGAAAAAGTAGGTTTGCCTGGTTCCTTAGTATTATCTTAAGTTTTGCTCTACTTAGTGTATTGAGCACTTTACGTCCTTGTCTTTGTCCTCGTGTTCTTTTTTGTTTTTTTTTCCTCTAGACTTGGAGCTTATACCCTGGACGATTGTTTTCGCCTTGTTTAAATGTTCTTGATTCTTCTTTACACACACACACACACACACACACACAAACACACACACACACATATATATATATATATATATATATATATATTAACTTAACTAAAATTTAAGTAAAAGAGATTACCTATCTAGAAACAGTCACGAGTTAAATTCATGAAGAAAATTCAAACGGATAGAGATGTCAACTTAATAATCAATAATAAACATTTTTAAAGAGATTTAAAAAAAGATTACTAGAAGTAAACTTATGTTTTTAAACAATAAAATTTTATCCTTTTAATGCACTTTCTACGAATATTTTTCTAATCGACTATTTCATAGAAAATCCCCCAAATTTTTAAAATTTAAATCACTAACAAACATCAAATTAAATCATTTGTAGACAGTTTAGAGACTTTCAATTTTATATCAAACATTATAATCTTTATGAACCCTCAAAATAACACTTTCAAAGTAAAACAAAATAACAGCATCTGTTCCCAGCCTTTTTTTACAAAGAAAATTAGTGACACTTTCTCTCATAACTTCCTTATCTCTTTTTCTCTCTATGTTTTTTTCTTCTCTACCTCTTCTATATCAATATAAAACTTCTGTTAAGTTTACCGTTAAATTATGTCAATGTCTGCTAACTCACCCATGTCTTCTCCCCCACTCACTTCGTTAATTTACATATGTTTAATACTGCCCGTGAAAAATGTGTAAATTTTCTTTTCATTTTTTGTTTGGAAGTAAAGTCTGATGATCCGCAGTCCTTTAAAAGGGCTGTGGTGAAATAATTTATTACATAGAAACTTGAAATAATCTGCTTTTATTTAAATTATTTCCTCTGGATTTACGCTGAGCTCTCTGGATTTTATCCTCATTAGGTTTACCCATACGGATTACGTAGTTTTTCATAAACTATATATATATATATATATATATATATATATATATATATATATATATATATATAAGTAACAAAACTATCTTTTATAGTCAATCCAGTTAGATTTACGAATCACGTCTTTCAGGATATCTTTTGAAAAGGCCGTTAGTCTTTAATATTTTCCAAGTTTAGGAACTCCTAAACGACGCAGGATATTATTAGAATCTTTTTTGGTTTCAGCAAAATTAACAACTAATGCATTAATTGATCATTATCAGATTTGTAGTTATTTACAAAATTCTGAATTAACCTTGAAGAAAATTTGCAAAATTACGAGCGCTCGCCTCGGCACGCATGCGCACGTACGTGTGTCTCTCAAAACATATATACATATTTGATTTGTTGACAAGAAGTACGTTTATCGCATTAGCGTTAATTAAATGCTTTCATAATAATGACAAAAACAGGGCGTTGATTAAATCAATACCCTTTGATAAAAAATGCAAAATATTATTCATAATTTTTTTTCCATTTGTGCGTAAATTAACACGGTTTCCTTTTGCAGTTTAGAACCTCGTAAACAATACAAATCCTTAAATTTTTTATACGTTAACTTCTGAATTTTTAAAAATGTTTAAAGGTTTATGTAAATATGTGCGAAACCTCAGCTTGGTGCAGTTAATATGAAAACTAAATATATATAAATTTATTTACAATATTTACATTCTTCGGACTATTTCCATCATATTTATTGTCATATTCACGACGTTTAGGCCGTTGTACGCTCTGACCTTCTTCGGGTGATATATGTTTGAATTTTGAAGTGAATCCATTATTTAGTGCTCTGTGGTAGATTGTTCTAGTTCCACATGCCATGGCTTTTCTGGATTTCTCAGTTTCAGTGTTTTCCCTTTAGTAACTCAACACTTCACCTCTGATGTCACGAGGAATTAACTGAAACTGAACTATTCAGAAAAAAAATCATGGCAGTGGAACTATAACAATCTACTTCATTGCACTAAAGAAATGGTTCGGTCCCAGTGTATATCAGCTGAAGAAGCCCGGAGCTTACAACGGCTGAAACGTCGTTAATATGACAATAAAGATGGGGACAACAGTCCAAACAAAGTAAATAGTGTAAATAATTAAAATAACTATTCTCAGACATATAGACAGATGTATTATATTCTTAGGTGAGATAGAGAGTTTATAATTGTTTGAGCAATAAATATGAGAATGTGCCTCTTATTTGCCAATATTAAATAGACCATTTTTTTTCAGTCAGTAGGGAATTTAACGTGTGTGTATCGTAAGTATGCTCTTCGACGAAAGTGGGCTTGACAGGGCGAAGTCAAATTCTTGTTTATTCAGTTGTGGTGATTTTCTATGCCTTAGCTTAGATATGGGACAAGGGCGATAGTGTTAAGCATCCAGTGAGGATATAATTGACTATTTATTCGTAATATTCCCAGCCAGACAAGCTTATTAAACATTACACAACGTCCGGGCGCCTCAGTCTATCCTGTTGTCTTCCATATCCACAAAATACTCATCTATATATCATGAAACCATCGTTTTACTCACGACCTATGGCGATTTACTAAGCGTAGTCGTAATTGATCTTGCAAGAAAAGCTTGTTAACCATTACACCATATCGAAGTGTCCAATAAATTTCTAAGCTTAGTTTAGATGCTGCACAAAACCGAACGTGTCGAGCACACACATAGGTGCGAATTCATTATTCATTTGTAAATGATCTAGCCATTACATCACTTTGAAGTGTCCTAATGCTTTACTAAGCGCAGTTTAGGTGTGGTTCAAGGCCTTAAATTTCGGGCACCCTGTCAAGTTATGAAGTCACTATCGATCTAGTGACACATGCTTTCTAACAGTTACGCCACGTCGAAGTGTTCTTAATAATTTTATAAGCTTATCTTAAATGTGGCACAAGGCAGAATATGTGGGCACCGAAGGAATAGTGAATTCACTGTTTAGTCGTAATTTATCTGGCGGGACAAGCTTGTTAACCATTACAGCACATCGAAGTGCCCAATTATTTTCAAAGAGTGGCTTAAATTTGGTACAAGGTCGAAATCGGTATTCAGTCGTAATTGATCTAGACAAGGTTGATAACTCTTACACAACGTCGAAATAACCTCGTGATTTATTAAGTATGGCTTAGATGTGGCACAAGGCTGGAAGTATGAGAGATATAGGGAAGATCGAATTCACTATTTAGCCGAAACTGATCAAGCAAGATTAAGTTTACTAAACATTACGCCACGTCGAAGTGCCTATGAGTTAAAAATCACAGTAAATACGATTAATAGCCATGACTATCCGCCAGTCTAAAACAAAGAAGAGATTGAAATTATTTTCATTGAGAAGACAACAGGAAACGATTCGATTGTGTTTTTTCAAGCAAGATGGTAATTCATAGATAATATTAAAATGGAATTTTTGTGATGTATTCTTATAAAAACTATTATTGTTTGCGACAATTTTGTTATTAAACAGGATAGAAGCATAGCGAATGTTTTGGATAGTACTGCATATGACACACCTTTTTCATAATAGCTAATGCTTTTTTTAAGCTCGTTTATATCTAGCTGGTACTACCTTTGAGAAAAAAACTTTACAGCATGATGAAATCATTTATCATCACTCCTATGCTCAGCATATAGGACTTGATTCAAACATGTTAAGTAAAAAGAGAATCATTAATGGAAATGTCGTATGTTCAATTCGTATTTTGAATACCTGTTTAACAAAGCTAAATGAATTTTCTTGTATTCCGAATTTTCTTCTCGATAAGCTTGTAAGATATTACAAAATGAGAAAGCTGGTTTGAAACAATCATATCTTAACCCAGTACTACTTATGAAAGAATGTTATAAAAAAAATCGAAATTAAGTTAAATTAACTGATTAATTAATTTGATTATTTTTTAACTAATAATATGGAATGCTTAATCGATAGTAATATATAAAAAGGAAACTCCACATTACAAATTTTAATGTTTTATTTATTTATTTATGCTTACATTTTCAAAAATAACGTTTCATCGGCATATTTTGTTTAAGCTTCCGTATGCGATTCAATTCACAACAAATTTACAAAAGGAAACTGAATCCTCTACTGACTTTCATAAAATGTAATAATTTTTCGATATTCCTGAACTGAAGTGTTTAATCTACATGAAGACTAAATGAGAATTAAAAAAAATAATATTTCTACTTGTTAGTTATGGTCATTATGCAACTTAACCTATTTCTGCTTTCAGAAAAGTGCTTTTGAATCTCACCCATATTCTGCAAGAATCATTTTTATCAAATCTGGTATACAATTAGAAATACAATTTTGAAAATTTCTCAAGTTCAGATATTTCTTCAGATAAAATTGGTAAACGATGCAAAATGACATTTACAAACAGAAAAAAAAAACATTTAAATGCTTCCGATCAGCATTTACGCATATAAAAAATACTACTTCCTATATAGTTCTTTAAATAATTCCAATAAAAATCAACTTTGGATCCTTCGTATAATAAGTTGGTAACACTTTTGAGAAACGCGCAATGGAAAATAACCAATTGAATATTTAGTAAGTTAAGCTAATATTCCTTTGCAAAACTGTTATATTGAAAATGACGAGCGGTGAATGTATCGATATCGTATCGATATGAGAAATCGATAAGCCGAGTTTGTTACATTCACTTACACACAAAGAAACTTTGTAAAAGTTATGGATCCATCTCTTCTCTAAAAGTTATGAGTTAAATACTTGGATTGACTGGCTTCTATAGACTTGCCTGACAATAATAAATTTGATGGTGTCAGGATAAAATCCCCCATCTCATAGCAGCATTGGAACACACGTGGACAATGCATTGGATGATGAAAACGAACAAACACGTTATGAATTGGTAAAATATAACACAATGAGAAAGCTGGTTTACAACGTCCATATTTTAGCCTCGGACTACATATGAAAAAGAAATTTACATAGCAAACATGACACACTACAAACTTTTATAAAACTTAATAAACAATTTTTTCGATATTCTTGATTTGATATGTTTTATATAGAGGAATACGCAAAAAGAATTGAAAACCAAAAACAAAGATTATTTCTACTTGCAATGGTTATTATGAAACTTAACCTATTTCTACTTTCAGAAAAGTGCTTTTGAATCTCACCCATATTCTTCAAGAATCCCTTTTGGCAAACCTGACATATAATGAAAAATACAATTTTGAAATTTTTACAAGTTCAAATATTATTTCTTCAGATAAAATTTTTAAACGATGGAAAATGACATTTACCTATTTCCTAACTTCTGCTGATTCTGTTTTACCGAAAGAGAAAGACACTTTTAAATGTTTCCTATCTTCAACTGCAACTGCTTCTGACAAAACACTTACACATATGCAATATATGGCTTCTTGCATATTTCTTTAAATGATTAAAATAAAAATCCACTTTAAATTATTGGTATATTCATTACTACTTTTGAAAAACGTGATGCTCAATGGAAAATGAGTACTTGAAAATTTCGTAGGTTAAGCTTGTTTTACTTTGAAAACCTGCTACATTAAGGAGGAACTTCGAATACTAATATGGATTGCGGTTTGGAATGTGAAATCTGAAAGCTAACTTACTTTCACTTACATACAAATACATTGGTAAAATGTGTGAATCCATCTCTTCCCCCAGTGATATGGGCTAAATAACTGGATTGACTGGGTTCTATACACGACAGCCACTTTATAAATGGTGTCACAACAAAATTCCCCATATCACAGCAAATTTAGGATAATTGTGGAGGTATATTAGCCCATGGAAACGAACAGGAACAGAAATTCTTCAGTCTTGTCAGTTTCTCATTCTACCGCATGCGAGGAAATTGTTTACCTTGTTACGTTAGAAATCCCTTGTTCTCAGATAATCATGGAGAGTTTTTTTTTTTTCATTCTGTTCTAGGCGCAGATTTCATCTTGTAGTGATAGACCTTTTCAAGAATAATAGAACAGGTAAAGATGTTTCGAGAATCAGGTATAGTTTGTGTGTTAAAAAGCAATATTTTGGGCTTTTCGATTTTGACTGTAAATTCTACTTGGTCGATCGGTTAGGCACATCAGATTCAATGATATATGGGATGACGGTTGTAATTCTGCCGGAGTAGATATACTTTTGACAAGATTTCTACAATATTCAGAACGGGAGTTGTAGTTGGATAAAAAAAAATATATATATTGTTTAATTAAAAAACAGAGAATTTACTCCCATATCAGTATCCATAAAAAATAACGTTTACATAAACTAGATTAAATATAAAAATAAGTCTGATTCAATACATTTCCTCATATATATATATATATATATATAGCATAATGAGAAGCCACGTATACTTTCTTAATATATATATATAGAAAAAGTTTCAAATTGAAAATTATAATGTTTTATTTTATGAAAGTATTTATTTATTTATATATATAAATAAATAAATACTTTCATAAAATAAAACATTATACTTTTTTTTCAATTTGAAACTTTTCATATATAAATATATATATATATATATATATATATATATATAAAAAAGTTTCAAATTATATATATATTATATTGCAGTCTGTTAATATCTATTGTTCTGTCTATCTATTTCAGTGTGTTCATATCTGTCTGTCTACCTAACTAATTGTCTTTGTTTGTCATATATATATATATATATATATATATATATATATATATATATATATATATTTATATATATATATATATCAAATACGTGGCGCAGTTCAATTTATATTACAGGAATCATCCATACAAAAATAGATGAGTGAAGTTAATGATATAAATGGCGAGAATACATCTTCACAAACAAATTTATTAAAATTACATTAACCAACGAACCTTTAAATGAATGTTGTCATTCCTGTTCTTAATAAATTCATCTTGTATATGGTCCTTTTTTGCTAGTACTTTCCTCTGTTCATACAAACATCATCAGGCATGCAAATTCATTTGTTTTGTTTTTTTTTATTTTTTTAAATACCTCCAGGTAATAATGGGACACGAAATATTAGATGTGAATCGAAATATGTTTTTTAAAAAATGTGTTATTGTTAACTGTAAGAAACATATTGACTTGAACTTAGTCTGGAAGTATAACCAATCAGCTGAATCAGGTTTAGGGGTTTCTATTAGAACAAAGTTTTGTGACGTCTGATGCATGAGAGAGATTTTATAATTGTGTCGATTAGCCAGCACTCAAACAAGTGAGAATTAATGAAACAATTTTGACAACACAGCAAGATCTAATCTTCCATTAATTACACATACACACGCGCACACACACGCATTTATATATATTATTGTTTTCAGTTCTTTTTAAGTGGTTACTGCTTTCGAATTAGCTTCATAGAGATAAGTGATACACATAGCATAACAAATGTTCCACAAAATATGCCCCATCAGCTTTCTGCCAAAGCGGATGCCTGCCAAGCTAAAAATATCATCATGCTATTTAACCATTGGTTGTGGGTATATATATATATATATATATATATATATATATATATATATATATATATATATATATATATGTTAAGAAATGGACAAGGTCCGACAATTTATTTATTAAAGACATTTTTTTTTATGTTTATATATATATATATATATATATATATATATATATATATATATATATGTAGGATTTGTAGCTTAGTACCCGCTCTCAGTTCGCATTAAAAATTTCTAGAATACTTACATTTATGTTTAATTGTAAATGATTCATTCGAATTTGGCTTGATAAATTTGATAAAATCATTTTGAAGCTATCGATAGTAATCTTTAGGATTCATTCGCGTCGCAGGCAGCCATTACTGGCGTTCTTTTCATACTTTCGTTGCAGAACTGCTATGAGTGTGACATTCATTAGTCTTGATTGTTTCGCATCCAATAGAGTTCTCTTGCGCAGTAATTGAGACGAGTAAGATCAGAAAACAAGACCGTTAATTTCGTTCCCTTCCGCGTTTAGCTCTCTGCAGAGAATGTAGACAAACAACGTAAGTAATGGCTACCACCAAGGACGCAAATGAATGCGAACTTGTTACTGTCGTTAAAAAAAATAGTTCAAATTTAACCCAGGATGCACAGCGCAAAATTAAAGAAATCAATCTCATGCGCCTAAATAAAGCCCGATCGTAATGAGCCGAAACTTTTCATCTCTTTCTCGTTATGAATAAGGAATGTTGTCTCCCCTTGTTCCCTTACTCTCATCTTTGAGAGAGATATTTCTCTTTATTGGGACTATAAAAAGACACTATACGCGAGCTTGTATTCTCAGTTAAATAGAGCTTAATTAAAGCCTAGACCTGCGGTCTTTTGTCATTACAGTCAGTATAAAAAATAACCAGGAAATCAAAATTCAACTTTTGATCAAAATCCCTCCTCTCAGAATATCAAATAGAAGTAAAATATGTTTTATATTATTTTTTTGTATGACCCCAAACATACACCCGACAAATGATGTCCAAACTAGGAGGAGATAATTAGGGTACCTAGAACCATTGTTACCTACGAGTGATCTGTGGCTAAGATGCTCTACTTGTCTGCCTCTTTACCAGGGTTGAACTATTTTTTTAATATACACAATTGATATAAGGGGAGGGATTTTCTTTTTTTTTTTTGCATGAATGAATGATTAACATGAATGGAAATAAGATAAGAGTGAGTAGAATCAGTTTCACGTGTGGATTTGCGTGTGTGAGCAAGTATATATCTCAGTGAATGGAAACAAAGGTTCGTTACTTACTATTTCAAACCGAGCGCATGACCATATTTCTTACCAGATCGAAGCCGTTACTGCGTCTGCTATCTTTCTTTTTTATGGAAGAGCTTAGATTGTTGGCAAACCGGAATTTATCCGTGATTGGACAGGAAAGACGGATCGCTGCGTGTGATTAAAAATAAGGAAAAATGCAGCTGACGGGTGGTGCACAAATAGAAACCCGATCGGTATCTGCTGCATTAACGTGAAGTGGGGGGTATGATGTTGAAAGACCCGAAACCCCTAATAAAGTTCGGATGATGATGTCTGCCAAAGCATAAAACAGATGGATTTCATGAAATATTTATTATTTAAGTTTTATATACGCCTCTGAGCACAACAACAATTTATCCGTGTAAATTAATATTAACACGTAATTTACACGTGTTATTCTAATTGTGTAAATCATTAGAATCCATGTTAAATTCATTTTAGAAATCTTCGCTTGCATTTAGGCGATCAGAAATTGGGTTGAAAAAGTTAAAGTCAATGGATAAACGTGAATAGCTTATTATCTAGAAAATTTTGCGAGGCACGTTTTACTTGGATATTTTCAATTAAGATTTTACATGTACGTAAATGTCTAACGCATTTTTGTCTAAATGTTATAAAGATCATATTAAACATATATGTCTCACATAGAGAAAGAGATAAGGAGAGAGAGAGAGAAAGAGACATAAAAGAGTATAGTTATTAAAAATGAGATAACAAATAAAGTAGAAGGAAGAAAGAAAGAATTGGTATTTCACATCATGATGTGATTTATTATGTTTATTAGCATGCTATTTGGCAGTCATGGAAATTCTTCAAACGAGAGAATTAGATTGCAGCAAAAGTAGGCCCTTTGATTTCATCTATAATTTTGCGGCCGTAGACACTGAGTGAGCTTTACTGATAATTATATTCAAAGAAGAATTTTTGATAAGTCTTTTTATTTTTCTAAAAGATCATTATTATGATCACCAAATGTATCTACTATTTACAAAGAGTTACTTCACTATGTTTCAATTGACCTCAACACAACGAAAAACATGCACATAAACGCTCACAGGATATATATCGTATTTTTGTTTTTTTAAATACTGAAATGTTATACAATATAAGTCCTCCTATATGGCATTGATTGTTGAACAATCTCCTCAGAAATTTAGAATATGCTTGAAACGTGTTTCTACAACAGGATGCGGAGAATACGATGGAAAACGACAATGTTTTTTTTTTTAATGGAAATAAAACCGATACTTATACTTTGCATCAGGAATTGAAATTTACCAACACAATGAGGAAAGAAAGCTTGGAAAGCTGATACTCACAGTGCAGATTGAAGGCAAGAGGTACAGGGGAAGAAAACGCATATCCTACCAAGATAAGTTGATTGAATGCTTTCAGCAGCACGGTTTAGGAGAGATATCAAAAAGAAAAATTATAGTTACAAAAGACAAGATATTGTGGAAAGCCATGACCGTCGACGTCCTGAAGGGACATGGTACAAAGAAGAAGAAGAAGAAAAAGAAGAAGAAAAAGAAGAAGAAAAAGAAGAAGAAATATTTGATCTGAATGTGTAGATTTGAAAATTTGTCCAATTTGTGTGAATCAAATCTTCGATAATCGCATCCAAATTATATTGACTACTTTCCAAATGGTCACAACGTATACAAAATATGTCAAAGGGAATCTGGCAATTTGTGAACAAAGTGGCTACATTAAATGAACTGATGTCAGGAAACTCCAGCCAATGTCCAGACATTACTCGGACAACCGTGGGCCACATTGTTAGAAATCACCTTCCTGTCTGAACAGGCAACGGAATATCTCGAGTGGGAAGCTAAGGCCTTTGTTAATCTAACCTTAAGGCAGGAAACCCTGCGCGCCTATCTAATACAGCTAATCTACATATTCCAAAACTATTATTACACACTACACAAGAAGTTACTAACATCTCATAATGAAAGTATATTGTATGACTAGGTTTTAACTCTGGAACTTAATTAAAACTAAATATGAGGATTTGTTTTAACGCACTGGGAGTACATATATATATATATATATATATATATATATATATATATATATATATATATATATATATATATATATTGGCATTCTTTACATCCGTAAGAACAATAAACTAGATTTATCTGTTTCACTCGGCCGAATGAAGATAGCTTAGTTGTAGAAGCTCTGACTGACAGACACCTTATCGTTTGGGTTTTGATCTTGGCTTGAGACATTTCGATGCCTAGTTGCACTGAGGAGCTGTAATACAGCGAAACAGTACTGTCTGCGAATGACATAATTGAACTCTTGAAAATATATTTCAATTGAGCACTGTTGAGTGATAAGCGAATTCTATCAGCAACAGCCACCCGAGTTAATGCAAAGCTCTTCAGTAAAATGAATAGAGCACTCCGGCTACTTGGCATTTGTTTACATTCGTAAAAACAATACGCTAGATTTAGCTGTTTCAGCCAGCCGAAGGAAAATAGCCCAGTCGTAGATGTTCTGACTGACACCACATCGGTTGGGTTTCGACCCTGGCTTGATGTATTGGATATGTAATACTGAGAAACAGTACTGTCTGCGAACAACACACACATATATATAATAGTAATATTATTTATATATATATATATATATATATATATATGTGAAAAGTGTATATAAATATAAATAAATATAGATATGTATAATTATTTATATATTATATGCGCGGTACTTATTAGAAAGTGCTCAATATCAGAGATAGAGCTAACATATTTGGTTGGATAGATGTGAGTTTGTGACCTGGGTTTCACTTTTAGCGATCGTACGATCGCTAAAGCGTGAAACCCAGGGTCCCAAACTCACATCTATCCAACCAAATATATATATATATATATATATATATATATATATATATATAAAATAAAATAATATTACTTATTTGTCTTCAAAACGTTTCGTAGTAAATTCCCACTTCACCAAATATATGTGATATGTCTTTTACGTTTGAATATAACCAGTGTATAGTTGGTGTAAATCAGGTCTAAATCGAACAACCTTAGAATATTGATACCACACGTGATCAATTTGCCCTTGCTATTTACCTTGAGCTCCAAGATAAAATCCTAAGAAGAATAAGCAATATTATTAGTCCTGATTAGGCAGCTCGACTTCATTCAACTTCCCAATGCCGTAAGGTTACCTCTCTGTGTCCTTTCTATAAATATTTTCATGGTAATTGTTCGGATGAGCTCTCCGCTATGCTACCTAGACTTTTTGAATTTAAGCGCAGCACTAGACTGTCGTCGAAATCTCATCAATTTACAATTGATCTGGGTAGATGTAACTGTAAATTATATGCTAACAGTTTCTTTGCCCGCAATTCTCGCTGATGGAAACCCCTTCCGACTCCATGTATTCCAGCCAAATTTAATCTGTAAAAATTTAAAGGCAATGTTAATCGCTATCTACTGTCGTCTATATTACACTTTTCACTTCCCGCTCATTATTAATGTTTCTGTTGCTAATTTTCCAAACCTGTAAAATTTTCTCTCTTAGTGTCTTTAGTGCCTTGCATGGGTTGATAGCGGTTCCTGTGAACCCAGCTCATTCCCAAACGACTTTAATACAAGTTTTCTTCTCCATCTTCTATGTGCCGTGTCCCTTCAGCACGTTGGTGGTCGAGGCTCTTCACTATTTCCTGCCTTTTGTAACTGTCAATAGATTTTCTCCTTTGTTATCACTCCTAAACTCTGTACTGCCATCCATTTTATTCGTTGGACTGAAAAGTTCATATGCTGACCAAGATCATCATATGAAACTTGAAAGAATTAGTTGTATTTTTTAACATAATTCCCCTTGCGGTCCACATACTTCTTTCATCGTGGTTCCAATGCTTGCATCCCATTTTGTTATGGGATCTTACTCATAATAATAATAATGGACTATTCCATACTTAATGAATACTGCGCCTCAGGAGTAGGCAAGGAGTCTGTAGTTCAAGTGGAGTCAGTGGTTCAAGTCGAGTCAAGAGTCGAGTCAGAGGCAGTCTGAAATAGAGACGCGTTCAGACAACTACTGAAAGACATTGGAATAGTGATACCGGTCGAGATTACATTGTTCTCTCTACTAAACCTGATTGTTGATAGTAACACTTCTACTTCTCTGTATGTATTCCTGTTTGTAATATATCTGTGTTATTCCATACCCTTGTTCGAGTTCTTCTTTATTGCTTCTACCTTGGACTATCACCCTGGTACAAGGAATCGGACCATAACACATTTTTATTTTGAAAATCCAATGATAGGCAATTAATGTGAATTGAGGAAAATATGGAGGGTGATCAATCTGCTCAAATCCACAGAACCGTGCAACAGCCATTGAAATCGAGAACTTGTGTGCTGGAGCATTGTCCTGATGAGAAAGGAAAAACTTTGTCAGTTTTCCTGTGCGTTTGGTGTTGAAATATTTTCGTACAAGTTGGCATAGATCTCTGCAATAATGATGCAACCCTTTAGAGTATAGAAGAAATGCATAAAATCACACCCCCATAGATAAAACTACATTGGCCTATTAGCATAGTATTCTATACTTATAATATAGCCCTTAAAACACAATGTATTATGCATTAAACAAATAGTGGTCAACAATTTGCAGATAAAAAATATTAGCCTTCTTTTGGCCATGTGTATTATATTTGAAAACGAACAAGGAAACCAGTTGGATCTGCCTCTAACAATGTAAGGTTTTATTGTGATGTGATCAACCTCTGCACTTTTGATTAAATGTCAGAAGACGTGCCACATACAGAGCAGAAACGATTCTGATGCCAAGGTAATTGTGCAGAATCTTCTAAACACTGTCATGGAATATGCTAATAACATTGATTATTTGATTCAGATTTACTCGCCAGCCATCCATCACCATGTGCTGAAAACGATCAATGATTTTCTCAGTGGTGGCAGTTTCAGGACTTCCAGACCTTGGGGCATCTTAAAGGCTCTCCCTTACTCGCCTAATTTTGGTTTCCCAATTTTCTACTGTGTGGGTCATGTAATGTAGCAACCATATAATCATGAATGTCGTTGGAGGATCAATCTTTTTCGGTATGTAATTGATTAGGCCAAATTCTGTCCATTTACAAGAGATATCGTTAATCGTTATGTGTGAAGTCTTTTTTGAACAGTCATATATAAGTTTTCCTTGTTAGAAACAATTCGCTAATGAATAAGTAGAGTTTCAATTAATGCATAAAATATGCCACAACTCTAGCATAATTCCTTCAGAGTCAGTATATGAACCTTTCATCCCGCCATCGTAGAATGTTATTAGAAATGTACCCAAAGCCTGTTGTACATGACTGTGACTCTAAACTGTTTGATCATACTCCCTATTGTACTAATCTAGCCCCATCTGATTATCATCAGTTACCCAACACGAAAAAAACATTTCACTTGAACAAAGAAAGTTAACCTGGTCGATGGTCTCGAAAAGGACCTCTAAGCTGTGGATGACTGGGGCAGAAAAAAAAATTGTAAACTTTAATGCCCCCAAAACAAATGCACTCTCATTTACCCACCATACATAAAGCTCTTTGTCTGCTATCAGCATGGCTGATACTCAACTCGAGTAGAGCGTCTCTCAGCGTCTTCCTGGTCTCATGTTTTCCACTGATCTGAGGTGGAACAACTACATTGAATCAATAACTTCATCAGACGCATGGAAAGTTGCTTCTCTGTGAAGCGCCAGAAAGTTTTTCTCGTCTGAATCCAACCTTCAAATCTAAAAATCTATCATCCCCCCTTGCATTGAATGCTGTTCCCATATATGGTCGTTTGCCCCCGATTTTCATCTCAATGTTCTCGCAGAACCCTAAAGAAGGATATGCGTCTCGACTCCAGTCAATTTCTCACAGACTTGACGTCGCTTTCCTCTGTCATTTCTACACATATTTTCATGGCAACTGCAATGGTAAGTTAATTTCACTGGTACCACAACTGCATGATTTTAAGCGTGCTACTAATTTGGCATCCTGGTCCCCCACTTTCACTGTCGTAACGGTTAAATTTAGCCGCCTCTTCTACCCCAAGAGCGTCTTCTCTCGCAATTCCTGACACTGGTGCTCACTTACTTGCTTACCTGATAACTATAATTTCCAAATATTCAAATGTAATGTCAATCGACACATTCTGATTCTTTGATCTTGATCCCTGTCTTTCTCTTTATTCTTTCCTCAACCCCCCTATCTCTCGTACTCTGTACCCCCTTCGTGCTAAGGCAACTCCCATTTATTTGGGGTTAAATGCTTAAAAAGGAACGTATAGTAGTTAACAGTCATCTTTGAACAGTCAGATATCCCTTTTCATGGAAATAAAGGATGCGCTTATTAATAAGAAGGGTTACAATTAGTACATAAAATATTTCAAAGCGCTATCCCAATTATTTATAGTAGGCTTAATAACATTTCAGCCCAACCTCGTACTTCAAAATAAACAATGCACCTATTAATAAAAAGGGTTCAAATGAATTCATGCAGGATTGCACAGCTCTAAACCCACTTATTTAAAATTAACTTAATATTTCACAAAAATCTCGTACCTCGAAATAAACAATGCACTTATTAATAAGAATATTTGAAATTAAATTTCACAGTTCTAGTCCCAATTCTTCATAGACTATGAACTTTTGAGTGTCTCATTGTAGTTTCTCCTTGATTTCGTTTGACTCTCTTTATTTTAATCTGTTCTGTGACTAACAACTTTTTCCAAGCCGTCTCTCCTCATGATGTGACACAGAAATGTCAATTGTCTCTTCTTGATGTTATGCATAAATGTAAATTATGTTTCCATTTTCTCTAAAACGATGTCATTGCTCACATTTTATCCTCCGCCTTCATCGGTATAAAAATATTATCGACATGTAATAATGTCGTTGCGGTTCTCAGAGACAAAATAAAATTATAAAAATATCAATGAAGTTTATGATGAATATTTATCAATATATAATTTAGGATATGCGATTAAAGATTAGCGGTATTCCTAGGGATTTGTATTTGGCAACGCAGTAGAATTCTTTCTCCTGTATTGCGGAACACAAATCCCTTTGGAATACCGCTAATCTTTAATCGGGAAGAAATTGTTAGAAAATCTAGCGTGGACGAAAACTAAGAATAATAGAAATGAGCAGTTTATGGCAGATTTATGCCCCGATGAAGTTGCAAGATTTCTGGAAAAATACTTCGTAGGGTGCTGCAGGTTTAAATCAATATATTAATCATGTATATTCAGTAAAATTAAAGCTGATTTCCTGACACATTGAATAAGGTAATTTCTAAAGAATTTATTGTTTTCATTTTTCATCAGACATTTCAATTTTTTTTAAAAGAAGCATGGCGTGTACTCATATACGCGTATCCACTAAAATAATGTTTAGATTGATAAAATATTGTTGTAAAGAAAGGGATACTGAATGAGGAATAACCAAAAAGGAGGTTGGAAATGAAATAGTAATCTTTATAGCATCAACAAATAAAATACTCGCCAGCGGCGTGAAGTAGGTAAACAACTGTTAGTGGTGGACTACGTAGACAGCATATTACCCCCACTTACAGTAGTGTCCAACATATTTATGAGGATTGGGGTATACCCATTATTACTCAGAGCTACGGTATATAACAAATATATTGATTAATACCCAATACAGATGGATTTTATAAGCACATGCAGAGAAGCCTTTCTACAGGTATTTGAGATCCGATAACGTTATCCAATTCAAGGGAAATACAGAGTTTGGCCATCGTCAAAAATGTAAGTATTTTTTTTTCGGTTAATGGTGGTTACATTTAAAAAGAACAGTGGTTGTAATTCTAAATGAAAAACCGGAAAAAATAATTAGGCGTTATCAGAAAATTGGATAGATCTTACAGAACATGAAGAAATGGATAGTTTCTAAAACTAAAGCACCCATTGCAAAGGTCTCAAAGTGCGTTAGGAAATGATTGTAAGAGAAATGAAGCAGACAGAATCATCGATAAAATCAGCAAGAAAATTGAGAGAAGTGCACTGTTCTACAGTGTATTTGCTTTTATTTTTATTGCGAGAAGAAGAAGAAGAAGAAGAAGAAGAAGAAGAAGAAGAAGAAGAGATGGAACAATAGCAAGAGCAGCAGTAGCAAATGCTTAACTATATATACTCAAGTATCGGGTCACCGCCTACAAATAAAGTCAAACAAATTTCATAAAGTTCAAGCCAATCAGACAAATGCAGATCTAATTTTTACACCAATGAGAACACGAATCCGTTTATAACCGAAAACTTTTTCTTGGAGCTTGAAGAAGAAAAAATTAAAAAAATAAACAGAAAATAGATTGTTTAAGTGAACGTTGTAATCTTGTGGGGATCCACCCCACTCAACAAAAATTTATCATTTCACAAAATACTATTGCACGTGCCACGTAAGTGTATTTTCCATACAAGTCATTTTTACTTAAAATTAATATACAATTCAGAAGCAAACGTTGTTGTAATTGAATAAACAAAAAATATCGAGTCTCTCATCACACTACTCAATTCTTCATGTAAGAGAACCTTTAGTTTTATTCAAATATTTAAATATTGTGTTATATATAAATTATTAATACATTGTTAATACATAGTTGATTTTATATGCATTCTTATACTCAATCTGTTACTGTTTTATTTGATCAGAAAAAGACATGTGTATTCCTTTTTTTAGTTTTATTTCTTATCTCTCGCTTAATTAAGCATTATTAATACCGCTTGCGACATAACTATTAATCCATTATATACATCTTAAAGAAACTGAAGAACACTAAAATGGGTGGTCATGTCGGTACAATCAGCGCCACTTGACATGTGCTACTTCACAGGAGAATATGCCTCAAAATTGTGGAGCAGATCAGTACAGGCAAAGAGAATCAAACCTGTCTCAAACACATCTTGCAGATCAATCACTAGGTATCTCAAGCCCACCAATGTAGATAACCTTCACTTGCTTATTCACATGCCCCTCTTAGATAAGAAGTATATTCCGTGTCCAGCTCGAGAGTTTAAAGCCGGAGATTGTTCTACGTCATTCATTCACTAAACGACAGTGAACCAATGACAAAGAGTCTCAATCATGATATATATTTTTAGACACAGCCGAACCACTGAACGACATAGCTCTAAGTGAGTGTCGGTCTGCCTGGAGCAGCCACCTTAACAACGTCGTACAGAACACCTGACCAACGGCTCATTGATGCCAGTCCCTTCTGGTCCTGCCTAAATTGCCTCTGAACTGCCTTCGGAAATGGGGATATGTCACCAATGTTGACACCAAACATCTTTGCAGACATTTATAATAGTTTGTCCAATTTTTGAAGCTCCATGCATACTTAACGACATTAAAACCTTACCAACCCAGGCAAGACATGGAAGGCTGTAGAGAAGCGGTTCGATGAGAAGAATCCATTATTTAAAATGGCCGATATATTGGAGAGAGATGTTCTTCTGATCTCATAAACAAGTGTGTCAGATCTAAAAGGACTCCTTTATAACATCATGGTACAATTTGATCCAATTGCTGAAAAAGACCAGTACATTAATTGAGAAGACATTAAAGTTGTAGAGCGAAAGCAATAATTGGTCTTTTTGAATTGTAAATATGTGTCATACACACACACACACACACATATATATATATATATATATATATATATATATATATAGAGAGAGATTAGACGTTAATTGTACCCCCACCTTAGATTTTACATGTATATTTTTAATAACTCGCATATTTGCGACGAGATATGAGAATAACAATCGACTCTTTATTTCTTTGTATATTTTTTTTAACCCAGCCAGTTCTTGGAAGGTAACCTTCCTTTCTCCCACATCTTGTCTGGTCTCTGATCGCAGGCCGTAGGAACCCTGCTTGTCCGATAAGTAAAAGTGACCCTAATAGTGTTCAATGGATAACGTCGACTCACTTTCATACGCCAACACGTGACTTAACCCCTAACGGTTCTTTTTCGCGCGTGTTGGGATATAACAACTTCACTTAGCTGTTTGCCTTCAGAGGGATCGGACGTCACCAAAATTGGACTTCGATGTTTGCTTTCAGAGGAATTGGACGTCATCAAGAATCGAATGACCGACGAAAAAATCCAGAACGGTATTCTCAAACCCATATCGTCTATACTCCTGTGGTTTATCTGCGTATACATCTCGCCCTCGGCACGGATTGAATGGCGTTAATCAAAGATTTGTATCAGGATATTAGCAACGTCACCTTTTTCGCTCGGACAATTTAATGGACATGTTTTCTTTCGAACTTTATTTCTGATAACAATCGATCGACGTCGATCCCTACAATTTGTAAGTCTTTACATGTTTATATATATATATTGTATAATCTGCTGTCACTATTTTTGTCTGTATTTCGTCGCATTGATATATATGTTTGATCAAACAATTGTCCCCTCATCCCTTTTACTATTACTTTTCTTTTCTTTAATTTAAAACACGGTATATTTTCTATATAAAGTATTTTTATTACATATTCTCGTGTCGTCTTCTTTTGTTCAGTGTCTGCATATTGTTTGTTTTCTCACTGCGTTCACCGACGTCCGGAATTGGAGAATTCCCTTCCCATCGTTTCTTTCATCAATCTTAAATTGAACCCTGGGATACCCTCGATTATTTATTTTTTATTTTTCGTTGCGTCCCGGCTATCGTAGTCCCAACGAAACCCCGGGCGTAACAGAATATATATATATATATATATATATATATATATATATATATATATATATATATATATATATATATATCTAAACCTGTAAAATATCATTACCTAAATCGTTATTTTATTTTATGATGACATGAATATTGGGTAAATATAGATATATGCTGTACCTGAGCGTCTCGATGAAGAAAGTAAAGAAGGCTATGCTTAAACTCTTAAGCAGTAACAAATTAAGGTCAGTTTTGGCTACTAAATCATTAAAAGTAAATGCATATTTATAGTAAATGAACGCTGACGGGAAATATTCAGGTAAACGATGTTAATTATCCGCACTTTCGCCATCGGGCACCCTTATATGGTGCAATGGTCAGCAAGCATGTCTGAGTAGATTGAGTAGGGAATTTTATCCTCACTGGCTCCCATACATTCGGCCATATTCCAAATCTAAGCTAAACTTAGAAAATCACTATCCGCGCTTTTTCCATGACATATCTTTAAGTTTGTGGCACTGCCTTCTACTCATGCGTGCTTATAGTTCATACTATTGTGATAAATTGAGCTTAATCGCACCATTTTAATTGTTACTGTTATAGTGTCAACATGGCCGCTCCTCTAACAAAGTTCCCCAATTAGCTACAATCAACAGTTATTCGATTTATCTAACATGAAGGTTTATCAGGGGCCAAAATTCATGGAATGCTTTTAAGACAACACGGCGACAGTGCACTTACGTGGAAAAATGTGTGAATGGATCAATAAGTTTAAAAGTCACCGGGCAACAATGACCCACGAAGAAAAGGCAGGACGCCTGTCAAACTGCCCCGCTGACGAGAAGATTCAATAATCTCGAGAGATGGTAATACTGCACTGGCGACTTATAATCGATGAGTTAGCATAGTCTCAGCAGATTCCGATTACTGAACTTTGTTCCTTCTTGGTGTACACTGCTGGTGGAGCGGTCGTGTTTACACTGTAAGAGCAGCAAGGAATCTCGCACAATCAATCTCAAACGTCGTTTATGTGATCCCAATAGTACCACTTATAAGCACGCATGTGCAGATGTCATTAAGAATGAGTTGAATTTGTCTAATGCTGATTATGAAAGTATAGCAGCTGGGGTTACGATCACTAGTGATGACGAAGTTATGATTATATTCTTCTCCCCACAGGGCTACAGGCTCAACACGGATGCCTACACCAAGTACCTTCAAGAGGTAGTGCTGCCCTGGGTCTAGATGGTGACTTCTGGAAGACACTATGTCCGTCAACTGGTCTCTGCACCATGCAACACAAGCAGGAGAACAGACAATTACTACGACCACATCACACCTTACATCTAGCTACCTAACTCCCCAAAGTGCAACCTCCTTGATTATTAAGCTTGACGTAGATTTGCGCGAGAGAACATCAGAACTCCTTATAGAACCAAAAATGAACTGACGGAAATGATTATGTCAGCATTTACTAACTTGAACAAAGAGACCGCCCAGAAAATGATGTATGAGATTCCATGGTCATCTGGAGACCGTGGCTGAAACCAATGACGAGTTTATCGATTAAATTTACTCTTTGTTATTTCAAGATATTTTATGTGTAATTTTGTTAAATATATCTGTCAAAAAACGACGTCAGAATTATTGTTTTAGCATCTTTTATGCCACAAATTATTCATCGCAACCTGTATTTATAAATATTCTCTGCAATAGAAAAAAAGTATATTAAAAGAAATGTTTATTGCTATTATCTTTGTTTCTAACTATAGGTCTTGTTTCTTATATATTTTGTTTAGTATTTGACTAACATTTGCTGCATAAATTCGCTATAGAATTTCTTTTTTTTATCATTTCGTCGTTTGATATGACATTTCCCAGTTAAATTTCTCTGATTGCTTTATTTCGAACCTTCTCGTTTGCAGTTTGCATTTTCTACTATCCCTCATTTTAATCTGCGTGCATTCTGTCTTTTTACAATTGATGTTTTGTCCATTCTTGATTTCCTTTGCTAACTTCTTTAGAAATTCTTGCAGGTTTCTTTCTGTCCTCTCTCATTGTATAGTCGCTTGCTGTTTATTACTAGTATATAAGTCATTGTATTTTCAATATTCGTAACAATCAGCAGACCCTTATACAATTCACTTGTTCTTCTGTTATTATTCGATATTTTCCTGTTTTCAGAGTAAAATTTGAGGAAGCTGGAATTTAAATTTGGAGAAGTATTATTTAATTCTGAAAGTATTACATCGAATTATTTTTCTGGACAACAAATATCTTCGTTGGTCTCTTTGCTTCTTTGAGATTTTGGTTTCGTTATGATTCATTTTTATTCTTTGGATTTTATATACGTTATTATTTGAGCTTTCCTCATTTCTCCGTTTACGAGGTTACTGAGTACACAAAATCTTTCTAAAGCGATATTGCGTTAAAAAATTAATCAGATATCAGATATAAGAGTAAATTAATAGTGTGCATGGATAAAGTAAAGAGGCATAGTCAATAAAAACACAATATAAAAATAGATTTGTAAATCTGCAGATTGTGTGGCATGAATATGAAAAATATTACCCACATCATTAGCGCTTTTGCGATGCTAGCACCGAAAGAATACAGGCGCCGTCTTGATGAAACTGCTTTCCATCTGCGTTGGTGTCTAAGTCGGAGGTATGGGCTTCAAGTAGACAAGAAATGTTTGAGTGAGACGCTGGAAAAGTTTATAGAATTGGAGCAAGTCAGGTTTTTTTCTGGTGTTTAAAAATAAAACGAACGATTGTGGCTAACAGACTAGACAACATCATCGTTAAAAAAGAAAGAAAATTTCAGCTCATCTATGTGGTTGTTCTTGATAATCATAATAATAAGAATTTGAAAAACTTGTGAAGTACACTACCCTCCCGATTGATGCCGTAATAATGTAGGACGTTCAGTTCAATATTTTCCCAGTTCCCCTTCGGCTGTTGGGGTCAATACCATGAATTGATTGATTGATTTAATTTTTACGGCTTATGCTTTTGAATCAGAAAATATATTTTTTTTAATCAGAAAATATTTTTTTGACATTATTTACATTATTCAGACTATTGTGCTCATCTTTGTCGCCATATTTATCACAACGTTTCGGCCGTTGTACACTCCGGCCTTCTTCAACCACCTGAAGAAGGCCGGAGCGTACAACGGCCGAAACGTTGTGATAAATATGGCGACAAAGATGAGGACAATAGCCCGAATAATGTAAATAATGTACATAATACCTCATCTCAGAAATATAGACAGATATTTTTTTTTTAGTTTAGGAATCCTTCGATATAATAATGATACGTCTTAAAATTAATTTCACGGGAGACGAAGTTGATGCACATATTGCTCATTAATATTTGCGCTTAAGTGAATATAAAGATCATTACTGGAAATGGAAATCGGCTCCCCGATTTTTCCATTCATGCCCGCACATCTAAATTTGCAGCAACAAGGGTTCACGCATATAAGAACTGGCCATGATCGACTTTGCTTAACTTCTGTCACCATGCAAGAATCGGTGTTCTAAAGTGATATGTCGTAAATAACAAGGAAGTTAACGACATACATGAAGTATCCGACTGGTTCAGATATTTGCCTTGCATGGCACTGTAAGTAATCTGAATATGTTACAGTCTCTTTGAGGTCAACCGACCTGGTGGCGAATATCTACAATGCAAAACCTTTGGTTGAAAACGGAAAAATTGTGTGGAAGAACTAAAATAATAATAATAATAATAATGATGATGATGATGATGATGATGATGATGACATGGAAATTCTATCTGAGAGAAAAAACCTGGATGAAAATTATCAAGAAATTGTCTGAATACAAGGACCTGGAGATCGAGTTTAACATAATGTGGGGGATGTAGACTGAGAGTGTGCCAATAGTAATCGGACAATTTTACTAAAAGTGCTCCAAGTAACATCAAGATAAAAGTTGCCCAGAAGATTGCCCTTCTGGGAACATTGCATATACTAAGAAATGTGCTATCAATTAAATGAAAATTTTCCTATAGGGCGCAAGGATCATAGCTTGGATATGGCTCTACAAGATACAAAGCCGGAAACATAACATTCACAAATACTACTACTACTACTAATAATAATAATTGGAGTATTATTATTATTATTGAAGCAGTAGTAATAATAGTAATCTAGAAGTAATTAAAGCAAGTCTCAATCACCCTGCAAGGAGGTTGCAAGAATTGTGCTACGAGTAGAAAAAAGTGTAAACGTCAGAAGGCAAGTTCTCACAGAATATCCCAGAATGAATGTTAATTATGTTCCAGGAAGCGAATCTAGGATGAGGAAGTTGATGGATGGAAGGAAAAGCCTTCTATGGAATATTTTCACTTGAAACACAAGAGTATTATTTCCGGAAGCTTGCTAGAAAAGGGTTCTTGAAAAAGGAAAGCAAATGATCAATCTGTGCAGGCTTGAAGAAGAAATTACACCAAGTCCTCTATAGAGAGATCAGCTGATTTATCCTTGTGCCCGTTAGGCGGGAAGAATTCTAAGAATGTGCCACATATTTTGAGTGTCTGTAACCATCTGAAAGAAAAGGTGTACAACCGACGACATAAAATATTAACCCTGAGAAAACATTGGTAAATATGAAGAAATATCTAAACTCAAATGCGTAATAGCCAAGAAAAGGCAAGTGAATCGCATTGGGATAGAATTGCCTTGGCCGAAAAGAGCTTGGGAAGCAATCGTCATGTTCCATACTCATACATAACGGCAAATGGATACTGATAGACTTTGCGGTACTGTGAGATATGAGCGCCATGATTGAGAAACAGACGTTAATGCAGATATACTTCTAATCATTTCATTTCAAACAAGACGATAAATCCACTAGGGCGCAAGAGGTTACTGGGTGTTATAGAATACTAGCAGTAGAGCCCGGCTTTGCCCGGTGATGTAACAGTAAGAGATAGATCAAGTATCGACCATCATAAAGACTGAAAAATAAAATTGACAAAGATTATTGTTTAAGGTTGACGGACACGCATGTCTTAATTAGTTTTTTTTGTATTGTTTTTTTGGTGTTGTTTTTTACGAATTCGTCAAACTCAAACAAAAACATTGTTTTCAATCGTTATGAGTCAACCAATTGAATAGAATTTTATTATAAACAATTGTCTTGTAAATAGAATTTTTAAAGCATTCTAAATGTAAAAATAAAGAAAAAAGTGTGCAAGACAATAAAAAACACTACCTGCCAAAGTGAAAAAAAAGTGAAGTTTTGTTGAAATCGGTTGAAAAATGTAGGAAATCCGATCCCATATATAACGAACACACACACACACAAACAACCTGGGTTTTATAATTATAGCTCGATATGAGTTGTCCCCCTTTCATTCTCGTGATGCCTCTTAATTGTGTTTTCAAATTGATTTCGTGCAAAAACAATTGTGTTTTTCCAATTTTTGACGCTGTCAGAATCACCGCAAGGTAATTTTATGTAGTCCTGTGTAATTTTGTTGAAATTGGTTAAAAAATGTAGGAAATCCGATCCAATATATAAACGTACAGACACACACACACACACACACACACACACACACAGAATCTGCGTTTTATAATAAGTAAGATGACAAAACCTACTCTTAATGAGACAGAAAAATAAAATAATAAGAATTAAGAAGCCATAAGATAACTATTTTCTTTGTATTTAAGGTTTTTGTAGATAAATGCCTGAGAAGTAAAAAGAGGCGAGAGTTCCATAAGCGAGAAATACAAATCACTGACAGTGCCCATTCTGTTTCTCGGAAGACGCCATGGAAATATTTTATACTAGGAAGAGTGCATGGTTGAAACAGGTTCCATCTCGGGTAGGAACTGGTACATGATCATCATCACCCTTTTACAGACTTGCCTTACACTATAATTTTATATACTATATTAATTTTTTTACAAATACATGAAATTGGTTACATTAAAAATGCTGAAATATGCGCAGAGAGGTGCTTGAAGACGAATGCAGCACCATTCGAAGGTGCTCGGAAAAATGATATAAAATTAAAATAAATAAGAAATTTAGCAAAAATTAGCGATAACATAAAATAATCAATTCGGAAATTTTGGAAGGTTTAATAAAAGTTGAGAGAACTTTAAAAAAATATATATATATATATATATATATATATATATATATATATATATATATATATAAGCACATAATTACTAAATCATTGTTGAATCAAGACCTTCATTTACTTCAAAGGTAGATAATACTGAACAATTTAGCTATATTATGAATGTAATGTGTTATAAAATAAGGTAGTATTAGTTTCTGTGTAAATTTAAAACATTTTGCTTTATAATGTGTCCAGCAGTATTATGGCACTATATACACTTATGTTTTTTTTTATTACCTATGATCTAATAAAAGTTCTAACAAATGTTATTCATTGAGTAGCCTTTTTTGTCATCTTTTACATTTTTTTAGTTATCGATTACATTAAAAATGCATATTTTGTTTGTAATGATTTATAATCTGAATTCTAGTCTGAATATATTCCCCAAACAATGTATCTAACAGAAAAGATATTAACTTATTTTGAATCTAGAAACAGTAAAATTTGAAGGGTGCGGAACTTAGATATTTCTTTGCATTTCTCAGATAATATTTAAAACTATTTGCTCAGAGATGGATAAAAGATATGTATCCAATCTTTGGTGACAATACTTATCACATCAAACACCAATTTTAAAACCGAATAATACTGCAATTTTCTAAAAAGAAGTGAAGGGTCAATCTGCACTACTACTTGGGTGGAAAACATTGTCATAGTACCAGTTATCACCAGTTATATGCACGAGGTCGTATAACGGCCTATGTCAGTCCCAGTCCGCAATATTCCTATTTATCCGGCCCACAATTCCTAGATTCTTGACATATTTTGCTGTTTCTATTCAATGGATGGGTTGTTATGTTTTTGTTACAGCAGATAGCCGTTTCGGCAGTCTTGATTCTCAATTCTTGGTCATGTCAATCGCTATTCAAAATACATAATTTTTCAAATCATAGTTACAGTTTTCCTATTTATTTAGATTTCACAGTTTGAAGTGAATATAATTTTATAATCGGAAGAATTGATATTTTAATTTAAACTCATCTCAAAATATTTAGCGTTGTTGTATCGTCTTCCAAAATTTACATTATCCTTGGGTCTGCAAAGTTGTCCGGTGTCATCTTATTACATATTGACAAATCGATAAGAAAGTTATTTCAGCATAATTTTATATGTATATATTCGATTAAATAAACAATACTACTTATAGTTTTGACATTAAATATGAATAAGTGATAATCCATACTAAAATAACAGTGATCATGAATAAACATATTCACAAGAGAGATAAATTTTATGTTTAAACCAAAAGAAATTACGACATTTTCCAATCTCCCAAAGCAGACGAAATAAGTAAATACAGTCACTGTAAATAAATGTTACGGATTATTTTATTCTTCAAAATAAATGTTTTTTTCTCCGTCGTTCATATAGATTTGTGTTTTGTACTTTATCAAATATTTATTTGTCTTTTTAACAACCTAAGATATACAGACGAATCAGTTTTGATAGCAGATACTTCAAGCTCTCTTAAATAGCATAATGTTGTGAACCACGTAAAAAGAACTACAAAAAACCAAACACAGAAAGTATATCCGTCATCAAAAGAAGTAACCCAAACTGCTATGAATTCGAAACGTCAGAATTTAAGCAAGTATAGTACTTTAACTTTCTTCGAAGCGTTATAATCATCACAAGGTCTAGAATTCTTCACGGGTTCTCCTGACTAACCTCTTTCAACCATATCTGTCCGACATCGCTCTCGGTAGGTCCTCCAGATGGCATTAAGTGTCATCAACAAGTTGGTCAATGCAGCTGTAATGAGGTTTTTCAACCGATCTTTTGCCGCACAATGTGTTCCATGGGAGGGTGTCACTGACTAGTTCTGACTTACTTCTCCAGGAGTGACCGGCTAGCCGAAATTTTCTTTCACTTAGCGAAACTGAAATAGTAGGAATAGTGACCATACAGGCGTTTCTTTCTTGAGTATTTCTTCCAGCTGATGTCCAATGCAACTCGTAACATGCTCGTGTTTGTTTCGTCAAGTGATGCTTCTTGGTGCTTCGTCAATGTTGTTGAGCCGGAGAGCAAGACAGATTCTACCGTGGCCTAAAATAAGTCCTCTTAAGATTGTTAGAGAGTGAGAGAGACAGAGTGAGAGAAAGAGAGATAGGACTTCCAAATGATGCTCAAACCATCAATGACATCCCAGGCCTTGACTCTGTGTTAAAATGGATGATGGATTATATGACACGAAAATAGGACACGGAAAATTTGAACTGTGAATGGCAGCTTCCAAAGCAATTAGGTAAAAGGAAAATATGATTAGAGATGAAGATTAGGATCTTGAATTATTATGTGCTATCAATACTCCTATATTGTAGCGAGTGCTGGAGAATTCCCTCTCAGATAAAAATATTCCGATTCTACAGAGGAATGATGAAAATACAAGGAACCGAAAGAGGATGTTTTTTTGTAAAATGACAACAAAAATGAAAATGTTGCTTATAATCAGAAATAAACAGTTATTTTTTTATGGGATGCATAATAAGTAAAGAAAACGGAGATAAACTAACACTTGAATGACGTAATAGTTGATTATATTTTATGATCTATCAACCTTTTATAGTTCATTTAAAGCCGGAAATATTTTTAAATTGTAAGAATGTTATTGCAATAAGTTTTTAACTGATCTACTCATAACATTCTTACTAATTAACCCATAGCTGGCGGGAAAAGTAAATTCATAACTTTTTCAAGGTTAGTTGCGCATCGGTGAATATAAGAAATCCGATTATTACAAGGCACAACGATTTTCAATCCTCAAACGTTTTCATCATAAGCACTTCCAAGCTTACAGCTACCTAGTATTCCACCCATATGGGTTAGTGACTAGATTCGACGTTGCTTAACTTCTGTCATCGTATGAGAACCGGTGTTTTAACCCGATATAGTTGTAAGACTGTTTGAAGTAATGCATTGTTCATAATATTCCTTAAAGTGAATTCTTCTTTCTTGTAATTTCTGCGCTCCTGACTTTCATCAAATATATGTATATCATTTCTATGAGCTGTTTGGTATGTAGAAACGCTGTGAACTGTTTTGGAATTATATAGAGACGCAAGATTAAATAATTTTTATGGAGATTTTCAACTATTTATTGTGAATTTTAATTTTTAATGTTTGGAAAATCGCTGCCTATTAGTATAATAATGGCGAGAATCCCACAACAGATTCGGTTTCTGAAATGTTTTGCCATCACAAAATAATTCCCGTTAAAATTCCCTTAATGCTAAATATTAAATTAGATAGGATTCAAAAGTATTAAAATCTTACTTATTATATAACGCTGATTGTGTGTGTGTGTGTGTGTGTGTGTGTGTGTGTGTGTGTGTGTGTGTACGTTTATATATTGGATCGGATTTCCTACATTTTTTCAACCGATTTCAACAAAGCTTCACAGGACTACGTAAAATTACCTTGCGGTGGTTCTGACAGCGCCAAAAATTAGAAAAACGCAATTGTTTTTGCACGAAATCAATTTGAAAACACGATTAAGAGGCATTAATGAAAGGGTGACAACTCACATCGAGTTATCGAGTTATACTTATTATAAAACCAAGGTTGTGTGTGTGTGTGTGTGTGTGTGTGTGTGTGTGTGTTCGTTTATATATGGGATCTGATTCCCTACATTTTTCAACCGATTTCAACAAAACTTCGCTTTTTATTTGGCAGGTAGTGTTTCTTATTGTCTTGCACACTTTTTTCTTTATTTTTACATTCAGAATGCTTTAAAAATTCCATTTACAAGACAATTGTTTATAATAAAATTCTATTCAATTGGTTGACTCATAACGATTGAAAACAATGTTTTTGTTTGAGTCTGAGTTTGACTAATTTGTAAAAAAAAAAAAACTGCTAGTATTGAATAGATGAGCTTGGCAAATACTACAAGTAGAGAAATAAAATCTCAAGCAACATGAATGTGATTGAGAATATATTCCCAATCAGTCACCCATCTAGATAAATTTTTAAATAATTTCACCCCAAGCAAGGCAATAAAACCTCTAGTATGAAAGACGTTACTGATTGTTAGAGAATATGAGAAAAATACTATTAAGGAGAAAGGACAATAAACGAATAAGTAGAGAGAAAGCAGAAGAAAACGATTGACATTGAATTTAAATTTTTGATGATGAAAGTTGACTGATATGCAAGAATCCGGAAGAGAATTCCAGAAGCAAGGAGAGCGAATGAAGGAACTCTTAGCATAGAACCTACGGTTATATCTAGCTATTTCAACTTTAAATTGATGGGACCTTACCGGCAATATAGTACTCGAATTCATAAAAGTTCTTCACAGTTCCATCAGAAAGAAAAGAGAAAGAAAGGAATACAGATAATTATTTCTTCCTCTTCTAAATAGACACTACCTAATTGGGTGACAGCTTGAAAAAATCAGGTGCGGTAAGTATGAATGCCTGAGTGGTGTAATAGACAATAGCTCAAAATTGTTAATCGGAGAGCCTAGTTCTAATCCTAGTAGGTTCTTTATATTATTCACTTAAGCGCAAATGCCTATGGGAAAACTCATGAATCCACATATTGTCATCCAGGGATAATTCTTAAGAATTTTTCAGTAATTTTTTTTTTATCTCAAAAGTAAATCTTACAATCTAAAAATACATTCTGGCTTAAAATAGCCAACAAAGGTTGTTCAGCAGTATAAACTGAATAAAAAAAAAATAACAAAGATCATATAATAAGAAATTATGACTAATTTTATTTACACCTAATCGATGGCCACTGGAATAATTTTATTATTTGACAAAATTATTGTTCAGTAATCAGACGATCAAATTAGATACCTTGATAAAATCGGAGCTGATCTCGTTTTAGATAACTCCTTGTAAGAACGATTTTACAGACGGTATGCTGCGCTCAACGGTAGATAACTGGAGATTTGTGTTGATTGCATGGAATATTATTTTAGACAATCCACTCTGATCACTCGTTGAGCTTAAAGTCAGACGAGAATTTCGAAGAGCGACAGAAAGGTTTCTGACCTCCAACCATTACTGCATCAGGGTAATGTCAGTTATTTTCGTAAAATATTACTTCCCGACAAGTGAAAATAGTTGAGCAGCGAGAACAGAAGAAAATGAAGACAGATTTTGAAAAGTTTACGTACTTTTTAAAGTTTCTCTTCTAAAAGCGAATGATTCGAAGAATAAGATTTTAAGCAAGAGCAACAAATTGGTGAACTTTCTTTCTCTATATTTGCATATCTTCCCTTTTTTCTTTTTTTATCTTTGTCGTTAAGCTCCATTTTACATTTAACTTCGCACTTTACTAGTTTTTTGTCGTTATAATCTATCTATCTATCTATCTATCTATCTATCTATCTAACATTCTATCTATGTGTTTAGATATGTGAGTAATGATCTTTCTCTCTCTAGGTCCTGATATTTTCTCTCCCCCACTCTGTCTGTGTGTATACGTATTATTATCTTCCCCTCTAAATATTGACCTCAACGTCTCCATCACTCTCTCATTCTCTCTCTCTCTCTCTCTCTCTCTCTCTCTCTATCTATCTATCTATCTATCTATCAATCAATCTATCTCTTAATCTTTCTCACGCTCACGGCCTTTGTCTATCTTTCTATTACTCTCTTGATTTCTTCATCTCTACCTCTCTATCTATCTATCTATCTATCTATCTATCTATCTATCTATTTATTTGTCTATCTATCTATCTATCTATCTATCTATCTATCTATCTATCTATCTATATATATATATATATATATATATATATATATGTATGTGTGTGTGTGTGTGTGTTTTGATATCTATGACTTAATCCCTTTTCTATGCATCCTCTGATGTATTCCTCTCTCTTTATACATGTATATTTTGGCGCATAACTCTTCATCACAAACTCTCACACACACTATCTATCTATCTATCTATCTATCTATCTATCTATCTATCTATCTATCTCCCAGTGTGTTAATATCTATATCAATCTATGTATTTCAGTTAATTCATATTTATATATACCAATCTGTCTTTATCAATCGATCAGTGTGCTCCTGTCTATCTATCTATCTATCTATCTATCTATCTATCTATATATATATATATATATATATATATATATATATATATATATATATATATATATATATATATCGCAGTCAGTAGACATCAATTGCCTCAAGCCGTAATCGACACTCGACTGATATCAGTCGGAGACTCTAACCCTAATCCATTGGCGCACCTTAGGCACGAAGGTAAATTTAGAAATATTTATTTTAGACGATCCTGCCAGTGACTGGAGAACTCACTTCGTCTTAACGAAGAGTCTTTCACCAACAGCAGTAATAGTCACTGTTTACAAATTCACTTTTCTCCCCGAGGAGCAGAACCGAAATAATTTTCTTTTTCGGGAGCATATATATATATATATATATATATATATATATATATATATATATATATATATATGTGTGTGTGTGTGTGTGTGTGTGTGTGCGTGTGTGTGTATATATATATATATCGTAATCTGTTACTATCTAACAATCATTCTATCTTTCTATTTTTCACAGTCTCATCATATCTGACTATATATCGCAGTCTATTCATGTCTATCTATCTATCTATCTATCTTTCTATCTATCTATCTATCTATCTATCTATCTATCTATCTCTCTATCTATCGCAGTCTACTCATATCTATCTATGTCTTTGTGGCAGCCTCTTCATATCTATGTATCTCTCTATTTCTGAATATTTTCCACTTTATCTCTCAATCAATCTATCTGTCTATCTGTTTTTGTTTCATCGGGCAGCAGCAGTTTCTTTAAGTATGAGTGACAATATACTTCTGTTATGTATTTAGTTTATGCGAACAAGAGATTTAATTTATTTTGTCGACCAAATGAATAGAAAAGAGCTTACGGCTAATCAATTATATTTATTTAACTATTTATTTTGTACTGTTCTAAATGACGGATGAGTATACTGTTAGACGCGAATAAGACACTGGAAGATAGATCTATATTTTAATCTATATATAAAATGCTGTGACTTCCGTTAGTCCGTCCGTCTGGCATGCACTCACATACATTTACGGATGGAAATCAATTTTTCTGGAAATGTGCAAACAAATTACCGGTTATTTTACCTTTTGATTAGTACAATAAACGTTTATTAATTTTGGGGCGTACATTAAATGTTTTATTATTTAACATACAAAATACTGCTACTATTTTAAAACGATTTAATGATTAAAAACGTATCTAATAAAAATGTAACATTTTTTGCACACGACTTTAAGTTTTTATATGAGAAAAAATCCAATTTCTTGTTCTTCACTGCGTTTTCGAGAATTATAGACAAACCAAAAGTTTAAGCCAAACGCTTCAAAATTTTGAATTTGACTCTAGAAAGAAATATATACGGATGTACAGGTGCATGCTGAAAGTTCATGATTAAGAAATCTTTAGAATTTATTTTTCGCTCTTAAAATGGAAATAAAATAATTTTCCTAAAAAATAATGTTTACCAT
This sequence comes from Acanthosepion pharaonis, assembly GCA_903632075.3. Classification (NCBI taxonomy): domain Eukaryota; kingdom Metazoa; phylum Mollusca; class Cephalopoda; order Sepiida; family Sepiidae; genus Acanthosepion; species Acanthosepion pharaonis. The sequence continues at coordinate 774,126 of CAHIKZ030000197.1, forward strand.
GATTTTCTATATAATTAAATTAAATTAAAGAAATTATTAAACCGCGATGTAGGATTTGTCAAAGTACTTTTCCAAACAAATAACTTTTTTTAAAAAAAATTAATCGATTAGCTTGCGAAATTGAGCAAAACGTAAATCTCGACAAAAATGTTAGCGATAACTTCAACAATGCTAAATATTGTGAGGATTTTTCAAAATATATCTAGTTCACGAACAAGGACACGACATTGTGACAGTTTTCTTAGTTGATATTTTAAAGGCATGTTTTTCTTTTTTCTGTTAAAGTTTGTCTGTATTTTAGACGCATTTGCATTTAGTGGTCCGTATTACATTTCTATTCTCGAGAAGTATGAAGCGTATCATGGTTTTTTGTCCATTTACATATTGTTTTAAATTGGCCTGTATGGAGCGCTTATCTAAAAAACTTAGAGCCAGCTTTCTTGAAATGCAAGTAGTGGTATGTGCAGTATAATTATTAATTTCTTTTCGTCAAAATATATATTGAAAGTCAAATATCTGAGATGATATACTAAGACGATATTTAAATTGAAATGCTTATCTGACACTTGTAACTTTAGTATTGGCGTTACTTTTAACTCTACTTTGGATTTTACTTTGAAATTGACTTTGGATAGTTTACAATTGACACCCTCTCGAATTCCTATAATTTTTATTTTATTCTAATATCTAAGTTTTCCACGTTTTGTTTGTTCTTTTGAGAAAATCATCGGCTTGTATTGTTTCCTGACGTACAGGATGTATCTACACTTCTGCCTCAACATTCCAAATAAAGGGGGAATAATATTAGAAATAAGTAAAAGAAAAATAGCCATATGTCCAATTGTGGCACGGTGTACATCAGGAACAAGGATTTTTTCAGAGAAATCTCAGACTCATAGGATTTGAGTAGTTTTAATTCCTCATTCAACGTTATACTGGTAATGGGTATTTTGATTTATACTAAGTTACAATTAACAGACAATTTTCTTTTCTTTTTTAGTGGGAATAGATATATCTACTTATCGCCCGGTCTAAACTACTTCCCCTTTTTTGGAACTGGAGTAAAGGCTTATGCCTTTTTTGCTGTTTAGAAAGTGGTGTCTGGTTTCCTTCTACTGTGACCTTAATAAAGGTGGCTGTGAAGAATGTTTGTGATATCACTCGATAGGTAACGGGTTGACAGTTTTCTGGTTGTTGCATCCTTTCTGGTAGTTAGGAGCCCGGACTCTTGGTAGCGTCAAGAGATGCTTCTCTAATCCAAAGTCACGTAATATCGGGAATTTTGCAATGTTATGTCGCAGCTATAAAGGTACCCCGCAAAGCACTTCTGATGGGAAAACCTTGTGCCATACGCCAATTCCCAGCGATCACATGTTAAATGACGGGCAGCTACTATCATTCTTAGAATTTTCCAATCTTTAAAAAAATCTACCATGTCTAAAAGCAATAAACAAAATACAACTAAACCTCGCCAAAAAAAACAAAAAACAACTTAATTCATCAAACTTTCTTTCGCAAAATTCGTACCAATTCCTGCAGTGTGGAATAGTTCGTATTGAAACACTCTTCGGACAACTTAGCTCCCAGTGAAACTTATCTGAATTCTTTAATCACATCCATTGAATCACCTATCCATGGCTATCTTCCTCTCTTTCGGAAGTACGATAGGATCCACATACAGTTATGTTCGATAAAAGTGACTCACCCAATTTTTTTTTACTTAAAATATTTTTCGCCTATTGTTTTCGGGGTCAAACAAATTTTTAATCTTATTAATATAAAGACCCCTTCCCGAACACCTAATAAAAAAGTTTACTCACCCTAAGCTATTCTATTGATAATTATAGTTTTGGATATAAATGAGATTTATTTTCTGCAACTAGTAATCAATAGAAACAACCGAACAACTTTAAATAAAGAATAATAGAGGTATAATTTATTTATAATAGGTAATATAGTTCGAAATATTTAATAATTTATTGGTGCTACTTTATTTTGAATAACCTTTTCAACCCTTTCTGGCATTGACTTGATTAGGTTCTGCCAAATCTCATCTCCAAGCATTGAATTCCATTCGGATATGAAATTCACAATCAAATTTTCTTTGTTACTCAATTGCTTTTTCGAGAGCCTGTACTTTATAATGCTCCATAAGTTTTCTATGGGATTGAGGTCAGGAGATTAGGGCGGCCATATGATAACACGCACCTGCTTCTCATCAAAGTATTCCTTCATCAATTTTGATTTGTGACAGGGAACATAATCCTACATAAATATGTGCATGATGGGGTCGATTTGCACCCTTTCAGCAGAAGGGAGCAGACAAGATTCTACAATTCTCTTGTGCTGCTCGCTCCTGAGCCTCCTTTAAATACGCTTTAAGAAACCACTTCCATAAAAAGCAAAGCATCCCCAGAACATTATACTGAAGGGATGCTTGACAGTACTTACTGTTAAATTCAAAGAGCTTTCAAAGCTTCTTCTTCCGATTTTAGATCGCTTATCCTTTATAATTATGTTCAATTTTCGTTTCATCGGAGAAGAGAACATTCTTCCAGTCTTCTACGGTGAAATTTTCTTAATAGTGAGCCAATTCAAGTCTTTTGGCTTTGTTGGCTTTGCTTATTAGCGGCTTAAACCTTCGTGTACAAGATTTGTAGCCTTGTTCTAACAGCCGCCGACGTAATGTTGAAGAGGCAAGACTAACACCCTGCTCTTCGCTTAGTCTGGCTTCAATTTCTTGGCTTGTTATAGTGCTATTCTTTACAAATTCTTTCTTGATTACCGTGCCTGTTCTATCATCAATCTTTATCTTTCGTCCTCTTGTTTCCGACCTTGGAGCAGGAATGGCATAATTATATGCCCTAAGCATTCCAGAGACATTTGATTGCGAGGTTATAGCAATTTCTCTCGTAGACTTGCCTGGTTTTGAGAGGACAATAATAGATGCGTTAAGTGGTTCTGAGTGGCTATTTCAAGCTGTGTTTATACGGTATGAGGATTTCTGGAATATTCTGGAATACTGAGTGTATTGTAAAATAGTTTTCAATATTTTGTCAAAAGCTCTTTAAATTTACCAGTTTAATCATTAGAATGCGATATCTGAGTCACTTTTTTGCATAGAGTTTTTTTTTCCTGAATCTCATTTATATCCAAATTTATAATTATCAATAGAATACCTTAGGGTGAATAAAGTTTTTTCTTAGGTGGTCGGGAAGGGGTCTTTATATTAGTAAGATTAAAAATTATTTTAACCCCAAAAACAATAGACAAAAAATACGTTTAGTAAAAATAAGTCAGATGAGTCACTTTTATCATACAGCACTGTATATGACCGTAGTGTCTATACTCAGGAGGATCTCTCCCTGTCATCAATACTCACTCTCGACTCTCTAAAATGTTTTCAATATGACTACTGAACTCAGTCATCTATCTTTTCTTTCTTTATAGTTATTCTCCCTCTAACGACTATTACGTGCTCGATAGACTTTTCGATAGTATAGATAAGACCCTCTCTATAAGGTCCGTATTTCCAAGTATCTTTGCCTTCGGTGTTAATAATACTACTGTCACTGGCCTCGCTGATATCCAAACTTTAATATCCTATATCACTCACTGAATACTGGTAGACTTACTACACGATTCCTCAGATATCTTATCGTATCGGACACATTTCTCAGTTTAATCTCTTCCTTACTTTCACCCGGACTCATGCCATGCTCAGCAACTCTGTCTTCTTGGTAACTCCGATCATGTGTCCGTAGATATCGCTTTCTGCTCTCTCATCAATCACGAACTGCCTATTAGCTGAATATATATTTTTTCCATCAACGTGCAGATTAGGATTCGTTTCGTGACTTACTTCGTAATGCCCAGTGGAGTGATATATGTACTCATCTTGTTTATAAATGAGAAATTAATGTATCTGACTGGGTGAAAGTCGGCTTGGAATCTTTCGTTTCATCACGGAAATAAATGAAACCACGAGCAGCTCCTTTGTTCTCAGTTGCCTGCTCAGACATTATAGCTCTTAGGAAACACTTCTCCTGGTTATAACCGTCTGATAGTAACAAACATCTTTTTGTCATTGTCCGTAATGTTTGCAAGCGTGTTCTCAAAGAAGCGAAGTCACTGTTTGCTGAAAGAATGAGACACCGTATAGACTCTCACATGTTTGGTTCTAGAGATTGCTGGTGGCACTGAAAGTGTGTGCTGAACAATTACAAACTCTGACTCCCTAATCTATTCAATCATTTCAAAGTCCTTTGCTAAGAAGTTCTCTTCCATCTGAAATTATCTGAAGTACCTTTTCCAAATGCCTCCTCTTATAAAGGAGCCTCTACTCATAACATAGCCACTGGTTTCTGATATCGTTTCTAAACTAGGTTCTCGTAAGGCAAGTGTATGTGACCAGATCCCTGCTCTTGGCCTAAAGAAATATGCTCTAAGCTGACTCCTGTTCTCTCCAAATTTTATAGCAAATACTTCGCTGCTTCCTTTTTGTCGGAAGTCCTCCGCTGTATTTCTTGTACCCACTGAACCCTCTCAAATTATAACCCTATTAGGCTCTTACCTCTGTTGCGGAAATTCATCTAGGGTTTAGACAACGCCGAATTCGTTAAGCATCTTAATTCGCTTGACTTCCTTTTAGAAAAAAGAAAATATGGTTTTCGTTTCGCCAGGTCTACCGCCGAGGTGTTAATGGCCATCACTAAATTTACATATCAAGGTCTAGATGAGAATGGTGAAGCTTGGCCTGTAGCCTTAGATGTCTCGAATGCTTTCGACTGGGTTTGGCATACTAGTCGTCTACACAAGCTCAATGTCTGTGGGGTCAGAGGACGAATATTTGCCTTAATACAATCGTTCCTAAAACATCGAGTAATGAAAGTCGCTTTGAACGGATATGCCTCCATATCCTTTCATACTAACGCGGCCTCCCCGGGGGCTCTATTCTCCGACCTACGCTGTTTCTGATAATCATCAATGGTGTCATCAGTACCCCGATAAGTATTTATGCATATGAAACCATCACTTAGTTCAGTTTTGATAGTAAATCCGACATATCTTACAAGGTTAACCTGCACTTGAAAAGCACCTGCAATAAGTGGTTAACTGGGGCAAGAAATGACTTGTATATTTTAAAGCCTTGATTTAAACAAAGCTGCTTTCATTTATCCCCCACAGATGAATTTTTTCTGCTATCAGGAGAACAACAAGCTACGGTTTCATGGCCTCATATTTTCCACTGACATGAAGTGGAGTGTCTATGTCGAATCAATTGCTTCATCTACTGCAAGGTAAGTTGGTTCACTGTGACGTGCAAGAAGACTTTTAAAGTCAGAAATCAATTTGCACATTTATAAATCTATAATTCATCCGTGAATTGAATAATTTTAGCATGTCTGTTGTGAATCTCGTAAATCTTGACAAAATCAGTAGCAGAGTTTATAATATAATCGATCCTGACAAGGTATCTCAACATCAGTCCCTTTCACAACGACGTGACTTGGCTTCATATTTGTTTATTATATAAATATTTTCATGAAAATTGCCTTCATGTGCTTTTTTCCTGGAAAATCTCTTGCCGTTTTATTGTTGAAATAGCTACATGCAACCAGTACTTCTTTTCTCTCACTTTCTAACTGTGGAACACTTTTTGATTTCTTGCTTCGCGGATAACTACAATCATCAAAAATTAAGTGCAACTTCAATAGCCATCTTTCGTTTATTAGAAATCTGTCCTTTTTTTTCCTTTCCACAATCATCGCTATTTTCAGTTTTCTCATTCTCTCTCACACTCTGCAAGAAAATATAAAGTTAAATCGAACTCATCTCCTTGGATCTCAGCTGCTTCTTCAGTATCCATAACCCATAGGTATCAATTTTTTCCGTCTGTAACGAAACGACAAGTCTGATTGCAAGAGACGTATCTTTGTCTCTGCTCGTAATGAATGCAAGCGTGCCCTCACTGAAACAAAGTTACTATTTGTTGATAAAATGGAACAAAGTATTGCATCTTGCAAGGTTGGTTCTTAAGATTATTGGCGGCTCTGCACGAATGTGCTGAACAACAGCAACTCCTCAATCCCTCCTCTATTCAATCAATTCGTAGTCCTAACTTCTTCAGCTGATAAGGCTGGATGCTTTGCATGAAAATTAACATCCACCTCAACACCCGACTCATCCGGAGTACCTACAGCTGATTTCCCTCGAGAATTGAGGCTCTATTGAATGAGATGTGCATAATACCGTCGATGGTATTGAACATCATCTCTAAATAAGACTCTAATAATGCAAGTTCTGGTGACGTGATACCAGCCGTAGTCCTAAAGAAATGTACCCCCGACTTGACGACACTTCTGTCCAATCTATATAATTATTGCCTCGCTGACTCTTGCTTTCCAGCCTCTTGGAAGTCCTCATTTGTTGTCCCTGATTTTTAATAACTCTGGAGACTCTTCTGGGCCATCTAACTACAGTCCTATCAGTCTCCTTTCATTCTTCGGCAAAGTCTTCGAGGCTTTAATCAATGCCGATGTGTTTAAGCACATTACTTCAAATGATCTACATCCAAAACGAAACTGCTCCCATTTACCCGCCATTGAGAAAACTCTCTGCCGCCTATCAGCAAGGAATATGTTCAACCTCACGAAAGCGTCTCTCTGCGACTTCTTTGTCTCAAGTTTTCCACCGACCTGAGGTGGAACAACTACATTGAATTAATAGGTTCATACACCGAAAGGAATGTTGGTTCCCTATGTCGCGCTACAAGTTTTTTTTTCTCGTCTGAGTCCATCCTACAAATCTACAAATCTACCATTCGTCCTTGCATTGAATACTGTTACCATATATGGACTGGTGACCCCGCTGTTCATCTCGAGGTTCTCGACAAAATCCAAAGACAGATATGCAGTATGATAGGTCCTGATCTGGAATTTCGATTCCAGACTCTTTCTAACAGATGTGATGTAATCTCCCTTTGTCTTTGCTACAAATATTTTTATGGCAAGTGCTCTGACGAGATATTTTCACTGGTGCCGCAACTGCATTCATCTAAACTGCTACTAGCTCCCACTCTTTCACTTTCGAAAGATTTAAATATACCGCCTCTTCTACTCCAACAGCTTCTTCGCTCAAACTTCCCGACAGTTGAACTCCCTTCCTATTACTCGCTTCCTCGATAGATATAATTATTTCATATACTCAAATGTAATATCAATCGACATCTTCTGATGCCTTGATCTTGATCCTCGTCCTACGCTTTATTCTTTTCTCAAACATCCCTCTTTACACTTACGCTAACTCTCTGTAACCCCTTGCATGCTAGTGGCACTCTCGCACTGGTTGGGGTGAAGTGCTTGAAAAATATATATATATATATATATATATATATATATATATATATATATATATATATATTGTAACTATACTAGGAAAGCACTAGGAATCAACCAGTGGAAGAACACATTTGATGATATTAAAATGAAACTGGTTCTCTAAAATAAAATCGATAAAAATTAATGAAACTTTATGCAATTTCCTATTCGTAATTTTTACTCATCTATTAATGGCGGCTATAGGCCTGGCATATATATATATATATATATATATATATATATATATATATATATATATATATATATATATATATATATTGCACAATCAATATCCAGGAAGTTAATATCATGGAACAAACGCAGAAATAAATTTTATTTCATGATGTATCCATGTAGACCAAAAAGACAAACCGAACTTTCATTTTGCGATTGCGTTTGACTCTGCAGAATCTTTTGAATCCGTTGCTATATTGCTACTTTGAAGAGTCATATACACATTTGATATCAACAATATTGGTCTATATTAGGATGACGGGATTATCCTCCTACGTAATAACAACCCACAACAATCAGAACAAATAACGATATTCCCCAAGAATCATTGATTATGTATTACTATTAACAGCAACGCCAAAGTTTTCAACTATCTGGATGACATTTTTTACCTATCCAATATATAAAACTTACACTAAAGAACTCTACAACCACAGATATATTAGCAAGGACTCTAAACATCACCCTATAATTTTAAATAATTTACACTGATCAGTACAACTCAGACATTCAACTAACTATAGGAATATATATTTTTTTGACAAGCACAAAACCAAATATGTAGATACCTTAGAAATAACAAACACAAAGTTAAATTTGAATACATAGATAAAAATAAGATAGATAACAACAGGCATAATCATAGAAAACGTAACATAGTTTGATTTAACGCACCATTAAACGAAATATCAAAAATAACATTGGTAGAATTGTTCGCAATTTGATCCATAGACATTTCAACCATACCCCAATACTGAAGGAAGTGTCCAACAAAAACAACATTAAAGTTAGCTGCAACTGTACAAAAAACCTTCAACAATATCTATCGTATTATAATAATATTAAATGATGATTTAAACAGCCTCTATGTCAATAGCAATATCGAAAAACAAGACCTGCCCACTGAATTCAAAATTTATGTTTAATGGCATTGTTTATAAAGCTAGTATAAGACATAAGAACGAAACTAAATTGTATTTTGGTTATTCTTCAGACCACTGAAAATACCTGTAATACCAACAGAAAATGACGCTTACCAATAGTCAATATTCAAACAACATTAGACCCTATAAATATTTCTGGGACGGTGGACTAGTTCCTATTAATAACTTCGAATTACATAGCTAAAGCCAAAGCTTTTAGTCGCAAGGGGTATTAATGTAACCTGTGTCTCGGAAAAAAACTGTCATCCTTAAATATATTGATAACCCCAATATGTAGAACAAAAGAAATGAACTTATGACCACATGCATTTATAGAAAACTCTTTCTTCTTCAATATATCGATTTCTGGTTAAAGTTATTAATCTCACTATTCATAGAGTTACCCCACTCGTCCGGTTTTTGTTTTTGTTTTAACTCTTATTTAAATTTATTTCAGTATTCCTCTATATTTCTGAGATGAGGTATTATGTACATTATTTACATTATTCAGACTATTCAGACTATTGTCCTCATCATTGTCGCCATATTTATCACAACATTTCGGCCTTACAGTATCTGCCTATATTTCTGAGATGAGGTATTATGGACACTATTTACATTATTCGGACTATTGTCCTCATCATTGTCGCTATATATATTAAACATTTTCGTCCCTTGTACGCTCTGGCCTTCTTTAGGTTGATGGAATATCGAATTGAACTTATTATTTCGCTCACTGGGGTAGACTGTTCTAGTTCCACGTGCCATGTTTAATGGATGTCAGTTATCAGTTATCTCCTGTTAATTCCCCTCTGAAAGTTCTCCACTGCTTTTTTGTGGCCTACAATATGTGCTGATTATATAAGTTTATGAATTTACCTATAGTATTTTTGTCTATGTTGTCAGGTTGAAATCATAGACGAAGAACACCACTCTAAAATTTGTAAACTTAAGGAATCAGCACATATGCTAGGCCACAAAAATCTCCTGAGCCGACCAAGCATAGAAATGAACACAATATGGGAACCATTAATAAGTAGTGCCAGAGAAAAGCGATAATAACAACAAAAATTGCAATATGAATTCTGGTAAAAACATTCAATAATAGCAAAAATTGCAATAGGAATTCTGGTAACAAATCGTTGCTGGAGACATTAGTTTTATAATACCCAGAAATCCATACACAGATATCCTCAGGGACACATGACACAGTGGATAAAGGCGTTAGTTAGATCCAGTGACAGGGCCCAAAGAGTATGAGTTCAATACGCGGGTAAGGCAGTGGAGAACTTAGAGAGGTGAATTAACAGCAGATAACTGATATTTGAGATCCATTAAACATGGCACTTTGAACGAGAACAGTCTACCCCAGTGAGCGAAATAAAGTGTTCAGTTCGACATTTCAAAACCTAAATAAGGACGGAGCGTACAACAACCTAAAAGTTGTGAATAAATATAGCGAGAAAGATGAGGACTATAGTCCGAATAATATGAATACTGTAAATTTATTTCATATATTATTTCTTTTCCACAAATATACCGTTACGTCTATAATATTAATTCTCCTATTTCTATTGTTATATTTATAAATTCATTCTCCTTAATTTTATGGTTATTTTTATTTCTATAAAATAAAGTTTAATTATAAATTATTCTTATATTTATATATAGTTATTATATATATATATATTTTTTTACTCTTTTTATCTTTACACCCATGAATATTTAATATTATTATTTATTTTCTATAATAAGTCATAATTAAAAAATTTTTTTATACTTATTTATACAAAGTTAACCTCTTTATACGCTATTCTTTTAAGTTTAACGAATTGAAAAAAAAACGGCGTTTCCAGCTTTTACTTTTAATATATTGCATTTCTTCTTTTTTGGCCCAAACCTATAATTTTAGAGCTTGAATTCATATCTATACCACAATATCAGATTCTAACCATATAATTTTGAAGCGTAGAACTAATATGATATTAAACATTACTTCCCCGTGATTAAGAAGTTTGGAAAATATTAATGATCGTAACGAATAGTTCATCACAATTATAAGTACCTGACGATACGCCCATACACATAACCACGCACAATTCTCTCTATTTCTTTGCCTGTGTTTGTCTGTGAGAGCATATACAATCATACACAAACGCACACATATACACACATACAACGAGAGACAGAGAGAGACACACACACCATGTGTTCCTAAATGAGCAGTGATGAGAGGAAAAATATATTTAGTTCTTCAGTAATTGTACCAAAATTCATACTCTGGGTTCCATCTTCAAAGTCCATTCAATAACCATCAAGAGAACGTTGACTGAGTTTAAAATAGAAGGAACAGTAGGAAGTCACAAAACTTAGAGCAAAATACATTATTATTGCTCAAAGTCGTGTGTAATAGTGTTATAAAAACCTCGGAGAATTCCAGTACAATATATTTAATCACTTCTACGATACAACGATTCAAAGCTTAATCTAACAATTGAAAAATTTTGCTATCATACGATTTGGACAATTTTACTGTTACACTCTCTCTCTCTCTCTCTCTCTATATATATATATATATATATATATATATATATGTGTGTGTGTGTGTGTGTGTGTGTGTGTTGCGTACGGTCATATGTTTAGGCAGTTACGTGTGAAGTATTCATAATAAAAGCAAATAAATCAATTCTTTTAGCTGAAAATCCATTAAAACAAAATCAATCTAATTTTCGTGACTGCAAACAAATAACAGAAATAACAAAAGTCTAAAATTCAATAACCTGCTTTGGATTAGGTTAGACGCTCAAAGATTGATATATGCGAGAAAATATTCGATTAGTTCATATTTTTGCTAAAGCAATTTCTCTCAGATTTCATTGGCATAATTTTATCATTAAATTAAACTGTTTTATTTCAAAAACTTCTCACAGCGTAACCTTATTTCAAAGGAAAATCTGAAATGAATTAACCCTTTCTATCCTTTTCTTTTTCTAAATACAGTTTTCCACCCAGATGAATAATTCTCTGAAAGATCCGTACCATAATTTAAACTTTCCATCGGTTCTGTATGTCAAATGATTGGATATGTATATATGTACTTATGTGGTCTTACATTTGTTTTGATGTTAACCTATTTCTATTTGCCATCGGATAGCCATGTTGTTATTATTTCGGAACCTTTACGAAATATTTCTATTTCCTGACGTAATTAAATCCAACCGCCATCTATTCTACTGTTTATAATACACCCATCTCACTAGTAAAATCCTTCCAGGTTTCAATGACTTTAATAAATGAATCACGTTAACAGCGTACAATAAAATTACTGGTTCACTTTCTTTTATTTTAAACACAGTCTTCCTCTTCTTCTTCTTCTTCTTCTTCTTCTTCTTCTTATACTTCTTCTTCTTCGTATTATTATTATTATTATTATACTTCTCCACCGCATCCCATCTTTGCATCTCTTTAAAAGTTTTGCCTTTTCACTATACATACCTGTCCCTATCCTACCATGCATTTACAGTAGCTTGTTAAGTTGGTCATGTTCTGTTTCACATTGTTCCAGGTGTAGCTATATGTCCTATAAGTGCTGAATTCTTCAACTTCTTTTTCTTTATTATGTGTCATAGTAATACCAGCTACGGTAATTTCCTATGTATAATAGTCATTTTTTCTAAAGTATAATACGCAAAATTAGAAATGCGTATTATGCACAGTTACAAAAAATCTTTAAAATATTACCGTAAAATAAAATAAAAATTATCATAAAACTATATTACAATAATATTATTCCATGTTTAAAATCATTTTTTTAAATAAGATTAGGAAACGCTGTCCGTAATAAAATTTGAGAGGTATAATTTACAGGGTTTGATTACCAAAAAAGGAGTGCGTATTATGTGTGACTAGAAGCATTTTCTCACAATTTCAGCAGTATTTTAGGTGTGCGTATTATGGATGAAAGCCTATTATACATGGGAAATTACAGTATTTTTTTTTGATTCTAAGTATAATCACATTTTTTTTATCCTAGAATTTCCTTTTTTTCATACGTTATTTTAAAAATTTAATTCTCGCTTAATTTGTATCTGGTAGATTTCACATAGACTCAAGTTTCAGCACATACGACTACATCGCAATTTTTTACTTATTTCTGGCAATATATGTATGCATTTTTGATGTGCACAGAAAGGTAAGTTTGGTTCGCTGAGTTGAAATTCCAACGGTGTTAAATCAGTTCACGTTCACTTTTTCAAAAATACCCTTGGAAATTTATAAACGCGTCTCTATTCTTATTTGTATTGGGTTAACCGCAGCGCATAGGCGACTCGCTGGTTTTTGGTTTCTAAACAGTTTAGGAGATGGGCAACATTGAATTCAAAACCAGTTTAGGATGGAGCTAGCCACCCCTTCAGTTATAATCTATATGTCACCGAAAACACAATAGACATCCCTATAATTATCGTTTCATACGAGATCTGTCTATGAAGTCACGGTCCTGAGTGTACTGTGTGAACTATGGACGAAATAGGGATAAATAGATTGCGATATCATCCAGTATTAAATCTCGGCAATGTATAACTGTGATCTGAGATTTTTGTAACATGCGAAAATTGTGGCACAACAAATTGGTTCTGCTTCCACAAGACAATGCACCTGCTCCAAACACCCTGAATATCCGGCATTACTTCTCTGTACCTGATTTTGCTTCGTTTGATATCTTTCTTTTCACTAAACTCAAGGGCATTAATTACATTCTTCGGACTATTGTCCTCATCTTTGTCGCCATATTTATTATAACGTTTCGGCCGTTGTACGCTCCGGCCTTCCTCAAGGACACATGTCACAATGTATAAAGGCGTTGGTTAGATCCAGTGACAGGACACAAAGCCTGTGAGTTCAATACCCGGTTAAGGCAGTGGAGAACATTCAGGGGGAAATTAGCAGGAGATAACTGATAACTGACATCCATCAAACATGGCACGTGGAACTGGAACAGTCTACCCCAGTGAGCGAAATAAAGGGTCCAGTTCGGCCTTCCAACCATCTGAAGAAGTCCGGAGAGTACAACGGTCGAAACTTTGTAATAAATATGGCGACAGAGTTGAGGACAATAGTCCAAAGAATGTAAATAATGTACATAATACCTCATCTCAGAAATATAGACAGACTCTAAACTCAAGGGATCATCAAGGGATCATCAAGGGGACCCCCTTTGAAGGGGTGGAGCTCATAAGAGTGCCCAACGACGGAGCTCAAGGGCATCTAAGAAGAATCGTTCACGCAGTGCAAAGATGTGTAGCATAGGAGGATATAAAACTGCTTTAGACACATACAGGGTGCTTTTGGGGTGGAAACTTGTAGTTTGTTCTTTTGAAGTGAAATATATTTTTTTTTTGTGACACGACTCCCATTACTTTTCATACAGACCCCGTATATTATCCTTTTTCCATTAGATTTCATGTGGATATTGCATGGCATCAGATCAGATCAGGAAGCTTTATCAGGTCGTTTATCACATTTCTTATTATATGCGTTTACGCCAACAACGTTATGACGATAGTCTCATGCTTTCCTCAAAAATCTAGTTATTTTATTCTCAGCCGTAATGCTTGGAAACATTCCAATTCTTTGAATTATTATGAACACGACCATGACTGCCATAATATAGAGAGAGTGTGTTATTTTTCCATTGTTCATGACGTTTTTAATTTGCCGCTATCAGGTTGTGTATGTTATTTTTTGATTCAAATTTTCAAACAGGTGTGAGTCCAGTCTTTAAAAAATTTAGGCTCAATTTAAAGCAATATTTTCTACTGTACGAATAATTTTGTCTTCTCCTACTTTGTATAATTCGCCTGAAAAAGTTGTATTTACCATATTGTTCTGAAAGTTGATTTTTATATTCATTTTTGTCCTTATTAACATATAAAAAACATGACATCATACAGGAATTAGTTTATGAGAAATGAATCAATATAATCAAAATTGATGATTGTCCGAATAATTTCGTTGTTGACTGTATGTATCTATTTTCTGAATGATATAAACAGCTAATAATACAAGCATAAGTATGCAAATACTTCTATTTATAAGAATTTCCGGAGCTTTTACAACGGTTAATCAAACCAAGGCTTATAATTTTCTATCAGCGAATGAAGCCTCTACGTCTTAGAGAGCAACACCTTTTTAAACATAGTTCACATAATCACAAGAAAGAAATATAACAGACATCAGAAACAAAAAAAATAAAAAAAAAATGGGCTATCAATAATCACAACAACTAAAACACATATCACAATAACTTGACAAAATCATTACATATCCAAGAGGTTGATGTTTCACACAATTTCAAAAGGTGGAAAACCCTATAAATGCTGAAAAGAGCTTGAACATTTACAGGAAGTGAGAAACCTATTTTCATGAAAAATTGTTTTAACTGAAATATTTTGTAAATTTCAACCGACTGTTAGGTCAATGAATTTCGATTATTTACTAATAATGTAATGGCTAATATAACCATTGCCATGTCTGATCCCCATTCCGATGGCTAGGGAGTGAAAAACAGTGAAATTCGAGTAGGACTATCTTCTTAATTAATCATGAATGTTTTGGTAGAAGGAAACAACTAACATTAAAATTAGCATTAAAGATGCTACAGACACAACACATTTTATTTAATCGCCTCACACTGACAGGATATGGTACAAGTGGAGATTCCAAACGTATATATATATATATATATATATATATATATATATATATATATAGGCTATGGCGAAAAATTGCTCAAAACAAGGCAACTAACCTCGTACTGGCGTCGATATTTCACCAGATCTAGTTGGTGAAAAAAGGAGATGCTGCCACAGAGTTACTAAATCCGTGGTTCATTTATCCCTTGTTATATATCCGAAAACATTAGCTAAATTGAGATAAAAATAATCTTGTTTGTTTGCTCGATGCAAGGTCAGTTTAATGTGAGGAGACCGAGCGCGTTCCCTCAAAGTTAAGTCCAAAAATAAACCAGCAACCCCCTGGTTCGTTCAATGAACGGGTTACAGCCGGGGACAGCTGTCCTCCGAAATGGGGGAACCTCTCAACAGTATTTCAGTTGTGTTCTGTCCCGCACAAGCTCAATTGACTTTTGTCTCTGTCCGACACAGTAGAAAAGGTATTTTATCCACATGAGAAAAGAGACGGTGTTTACTCGTTCCCCTATGAGGACGAGATGTGACACAAGGTCTTTTTAAAGTGGGAACCCGAGCGCGTGCACCCGGAAAATGTACAAAAATTGCCCACATCCCACGCAACCATCGGTTGAACTGGCCTCGGTGAGAGCACGTACTCCTCCCTCTTATGCAATTGGAGGGAGTGGCCTCGGGCAGCTTTTCACCAGGGCTGGGCACCTCTCAGTATTATTTTCTCAATTGCCCCTCTGTCCTTTGACAGAGAAGCCCCTGAGCGCACTCTGTCCAAGGACAGAGACGCAACTGAGAGATGATAAATAATACGTATAAATTACTCTATAGTAATTTATACGGTAAATATAGTAGTAATAAATACGGTAAGTGCAGTATCTGAGAGCAGATACTTCACTTCGATCCCAGCCCGATGGGTATAAATTTATTCTATTTGGGGCTATTCCTCTTTTCTTCTATTTTATAAGATTATGCAATAGGCAGGATTTCAGTTGGAACTGAGCCAAAATAGTATTATTATTTTAATATATAATATAAAAATTATCCTAAAAATTATCTTCATGTCACATGTTTTCTATTTTATTTCCCTATTTAATCTTCATACCGTTGATAACCCGGTGTAATATTTGAGGTCAATGCAAGTAGTCACAGATTCAAACATCTGTTTCTCGCTATATTTCACTGATTTTTCTTAGTCTTTTCCTCATCCATCATTATTATTATTATTATAAATATTATTATTATTGATTCAAATTATTCGTTTAATCAGAAGGATCCTCAGGGTTGAGAGCTTATCGGATCCTCAATAATAATTCAAAAAAGGAATCCACTTTGTATGTTAATACGTGAAAAGAAAAGCAGAGCATATGAAAATGTAATTGTATGTAGAAAACAACTGAAGCAGAAGTTTGGTGAGCTAAATGTGTTCAAGAATCTGGAAATTTGACAAGAGAAATGACTTTCAAAAGGTCCAATGTTTTCCAATTCTTTAGTGAAATCCCTAAGGCATTACATGTAATTACATGCCTATATGCTTTCTACTTCACGAAATATAGGACTCAGGTTTGATAGATTTATGAAAACAAAACAAAAACAAAAAAAAATTTTAAAGAATTTATGTGCTTTTTGTCTATTATGCACGCATTTGCATAGATTCTTATTGTTTTGGGGTAAGCAGGTTGAATTAAAAATCTCTTCATATATATGAAGTTCGTACGTTCAAACCTTGGTTCAAATAGTGTAAAATATAGTGCAAAAGTCATGTAATCAGATTTAGAGACAGAGACAATAGACTTCATAAAGTATAATTTAGCAGAGGAGAAAGGGAAAAAATGACCCCCTCTATTCCATACGGGATTCTTTCTTGTATTATATTCGAAGAATGTCAGCAAATATTAAAGACAGTGAAAGAAAACTGTAAACAATATATGCATTTTGACGATGAAAAATATGACGACACCAGACCGAAAGTAATCACTGCATATCAGATAATAAATATGATATAATTTTAGGTACAAGAAATACCCCCGAAAATACGAAGGTTTCCCGTTGGAATTTTTTGTGGGAAACTTAATTCTTAATATGGAACGTGGAACTAGAACAGTCCACTCCAGTGAGCGAAATAAACTGTTCTTTTCGACATTCCGACCACGCGAAGTAGGTCGTAGCTTACAACGGCCGAAACGATGCGATAAACATGGCAACAAAGATGAGGACAATAGTCTGAAAAATGTAAATAGTGTCCCTATGTATTGATATGCGCCGTTGGTATAATGGAACCGGTGGTTTCCCTATTATGTGGCCTAAGACAATAAGTAACAAGAATTATTTGATAGTTTCAATAATGAGAAGCTTTTGATGAAATCATTTGCTTAACTTTTGCTTTTGGCCCGTTTTCTGTCAAACCTTGTTACAGCTACACCGCGTTTAGGACGAGCAAAATTTTAGGAAATCGTTTTATTTACGAACATTTTAAAATCTATTCTGTTTCTAGACATTATTACTAATTGGGTCTACTGAGTTATTGCGATCAAGGTTCGAATGCCTGTAAGAGAAATTAATCAAACAAGGTTAACCCTAAAAACAGAAAAAATATATTTTGAAATTGAATCAAAATCCGCATAGACGTTGTCACTCACCAACTAGCGAAGAATAAGTTTAGAACAGCATGTTAAAAATGCTCAAAATTTAGATGTATTAACAGAGGTATTCCATGTATTATTAACATTATGTGGGCACCTCTAGGTGGTGTACTGGTTTGCAAGCTTATCTCGCTAGAACAATTACGATCCTCACTGGGTGCCGACATTTTCGCCCTTGTGCCACATCTAAGCTATGCTTGGAAAATCACTTTGGGCACCTCGAGCCGGTGTAATGGTTAGCAAGCTTGTCTCGCTAGAAAAATTATGACCGAGTAGTTAGTTCGATCCTCACTGGGTGCCCCTTAATTTCGGCCTTGTGCCACATCTTAACTACGCTTGGAAAATCGCTATTATTTAAATCATGCATATATTTTGGCAGCATGATTTCATTGAGATATGTTTCTTTGAATATTTTAGACATGTTACGTCTAATTATTTTCAGTGCGATCTTTGATATACACGGAGAAATATTTTAGGCCGTTACTGAGGGACAATAGAAAAAAGGGGGATTTTTTCTCGTCCTTCAATAATGACACCAAAAAGCTTATTCGTGAATATGAAAGATTCTATTGAAAATAAGTAGACAGCGAAACATGTCTCAATGAAAGCAGTCATCCACAGAGATTCTGCTTCGCTGTAAAACAACAGCACAGACGCCCGATTGCTTCAAACCTGGATCGAAATACGAATGACTTGGCAGCAGTCAGGTATCTTACACTAAGCCATCGACACACACCTGAAATGAAGCGAATTGTAACGTTTTTCGCTATACGAATTACGCCAGTGGCTCAGAGAACTCAATTCAATAATTCAGTAGTGCTTAATTATATATATATATATATATATATATTGCTTGAACCGGCTTCTAATGCTCAAGTTTTAGCGGCTTGGTGACAGTAGTGGTGGCTCCTGGGGGCACAGTCCTATGTTTAAAGAGAATCTCAGTTGAGATTCCACCACGGAATATGTGAGCGACCGACGCTATATTGAGTCTGATTTGCAATCTCTTCGTCACTGATGCCTGTTGGAACAGTTGGTATGGCGTTTGTATAATAACCTAACTGTCGGTAGTGGATGCGCACTGCTGATGTGTTAGAAATATAGGACGAAATGGCCGTCCAGTGCTTTCTGCATTCTGTTGAGGTTTCTTTTAGACTCGATGAATATATATATTCGTGCGTTAGCATGCAGAGATGATTGAATAAATATATATACTTCATTTAATATTTCGCCCTTGCATGGAGTATTGCTGCCATATATGGTCTGGAGCCGTTTCTGTTTGTCTCAAGTTCCATGATAAAATCCAGAGAATCTTTATTAATGTCATTGGCTCTGATCTCTAACAGACGTGGCGTCGCCTCCCTCTGTCTACTTTACACTGTCAATTACTCGAAGAAACGATGGTTATAACGACAAAGAATAAAATTCTGAGAGTCAAACGAAACTTGAAGAAAATGTTTTGTCGTTGATTGCCAAACCAAACTTACTGAGGATGGTGGAATCCTGATGTCCTGACATAGTCTCAATGATAACTTGCTTTTAGTGTTTTGTTTTAAAACCACACAGCACGCGAACAGGAGCAGTATGGTTGTGTCTGTAGAAAGAGCAAGATATCTGTTTCACACGCTAAATTTCCTACCCCGTATTCTTTTTCTGGGGCATCGTTTAAAGGCAGACAACGCAAGCACAGTAAGATGCGATGTAAGAAGACGGAATCTTGACATTTGTTCTATCTATCTATCTACCTATCTATCTATCTATCTATCTATCTATCTATCTATCTATCTATCTATGTTCATACATATTGCTTTCTCTCCTCATCAATCTATCTATTTATCTATCTCTGTTCATATATATATATATTGCTTTCCCTCCTCATCTATCTATCTATCTATCTATCTATCTATTCTATCTATCTATCTATCTGTTCATATATATTGCTTTCTCTCCTCATCTATCTATCTATCTATCTATCTATTTATCTATCTATCTATGTTCATACATATTGCTTTCTCTCCTCATATATCTATCTATCTATGTTCATACATGTTGCTTTCTCTCCTCATCTATCTATCTATCTATCTATCTATCTATCTATCTATCTATCTATCTATCTATGTTCATACATATTTCTTTCTCTCCTCATCAATCTATCTATTTATCTATCTCTGTTCATATATATATATATTGCTTTCCCTCCTCATCTATCTATCTATCTATCTATCTATCTATCTATCTACCTCTGTTCATACATATTGCTTTCTCTCCTCATATATCTATCTATCTATCTATCTGTTCATATATATTGCTTTCTCTCCTCATCTATCTATCTATCTATCTATCTATCTATCTATCTATCTATCTATCTATGTTCATACATATTGCTTTCTCTCCTCATATATCTATCTATCTATCTATCTATGTTCATACATGTTGCTTTCTCTCCTCATCTATCTATCTATCTATCTATCTATCTATCTATCTATGTTCATACATATTGCTTTCTCTCCTCATCTATCTATCTATCTATCTATCTATCTATCTCTGTTCATTCATATTGCTTTCTCTCCTCATCTATCTATCTATCTATCTATCTATCTATCTATCTATCTCACTCGCATTTCCACAAAAAAAGCCCCAAAAGCGCAAAGACTCGTGCAGCATGGCAGCATCAGTCAAACGGAGCAAGTACTCAGTTTTTCTCCCTAATCTTTCTCTCCACGGTTCATTCAAGGGACATGTTTTAAAAAGGGAAACATTTTGTGCACTGTGAGATGAGACTGATTAAGCAGAACTTTTCTATCCAACTCTTTATTTATCCCGCTATTGCTCACGCCAAAAATAACCAAAAAGCGCGCGATAATAACGGTTGAAGAGGAAGATCTCTGTTTCTCGTCCTAAATGTCTTTCCTGATTTCATTTACGGGGCATGATTTAAACAGGGAGGCATTACGTATCTGGTGAGATTTAACAAGCCGAACTATCTCAACAATACCAAATATTTGTTTATACCTTATATACGGAGATTGCAAAGATTTAATTTGTGCCATGAACAGTTCCTACTAATCAGATGCAAATATTTCTGCCCAATCAGAACAGAACAGAATAATACTGGCCAATGAAAAAGCTGCTCAACAAAATATATCCTTAAACTACCGCAAAGTTTTTTTCCAGTTTATTGCATGTGTTGAAATAATTTCATTACAGCAGCATTTTTTTTTTTTTCGATTTTGTTTAATTTTTACTAAAATGAATATTCAACTCAACACTGTCAATCAGACTTTTCAGACTTATTGGCTAAAATTTTATTACGTGATCAGCGTTTTAAACTCATCGTGATAAAGACGATTGTTTCTGTTTTTATACGCAAATATTAGTCATAACAACACAGCTTTTTTATTTGCATACACACACACACACATACGCAAAAACACACACACAAACACACACACATATATATAGGCTCTAATAGACAAAGTGTCCAATAGTTATATTAAGATTTGGTACGTTGTATCTTAGAAATGATTAAAGATGTCTTACTGGAATTCTTCGAGGTTTTTTCGAAAACTATTGGACTTTACTTTGAACAATAAAAATGTATAATTACTTTCCAAGCTTAACAGAAGAATCGTAATGAAATTGATCATGAAAGAAAATATGTTCGTCATCAATTAATTTTAACTAAGGATCAGAAGCTCATGAAGGATTGAAATCAAGTTCAAACACAGACACGCACGCACGCACACACACACACACACACACACACACACACACATATATATATATATATATATATATATATATATATATATATATATATATATATATATATATATAATTATATTATTCAATGATCATTTTCCAACTTATTCAAGATGATCTTCACCTTCTCTAAATTTCTAAATTTCTATCCTGTAATAACAAGATGTCTCAAACGTTACACGTACGATTTAATTTTCAAGTCTTTTTTAACTGCTTTTTAGACTGTCATAGGTGAAGCTCATCCCTCATGTGCCAAACGTCTTATGGATACATTGTAATTGATGTCTTTATATGAAATTATGATTCCTCTTCCTACTGGGAACTACTGATCAAGTTCCCTTCAATACCGTTCCCTCATATTAAACATTGTTCACCATTCTCATGATGGTTCTCCAATGGGCATTGAAGTTGGAAGTCAGCGTATGAATGTTGGTACCATTACTGAAAGTATGAATGATCTTTTCCTCTCACAATTATCGTCCTGGGTAAGACGTTAAACTACATCCAGCAGCAATGCCTCTGATCAGGAGGTTTTGAGGAGCGTGGAACCACCTCTTAAATGCTGGTGTTCCCAGGTCCATCCCTGACTTGGAGCGGCAGCACCTGTTAGGGCCCCAGCTATGGGCAAATAGTTAACTATTATAAGCAATACTTTTTTGAAAAAAATTATTACCAGCAATACAATTTTGAAGGAAATATATTACCAGAAACAGATTTTTGACAAAACAAAATATTATTACCACCAATAAAATTTTTTGTCAGCATTAAGGTTGATATGCCGTAAAACAAAATAAACCAAAGAATACATACTCTATTCATACGAATCTATCCTAAAAATGTTGTAGGCATTAAATAAGACATTGAGGTTGATATAACGTTAAACAAAATAAACTAAACCAACCTCTCACAATTGCTCAGGTGGGAAGACAGTAGGGCTGACAGAAAACAATTGTATGTGTGCGTATATATCTATATATCTATATATATATATATATATATATATATATATATATATAGGTACCTCCATTGGGTCACGTAAAAAATCATTAAATATGTTGTTATTAATTGAAAGCTAAAGCATTAAATTTATTATTTACAGTAAGTAACATATTCTGGTGTCTTTCAGATAGAAATTATATAGTTTGGAATGTCAAATATATGCTCGATTTTTGTTTAACTTTTTTAAAAGCGGCCATTTTCTTAAATTTTTCAGGAATTTGTAAACAAAAACAAAATTTTTATTTTAAACTTTTTCCTAAAATAAATTTATATATTTTTGACACGTTGAGTTACATTAGAAAATATAAAGTTAAATTAATCTGATATGAAACAAACAATACTTATTTATAGCATAAAAATTTGTATCCAAACTTTTCTTAAGGATGTGTCTGAATTTATCAAAAAAATCGATTGTGACGAGGTGATGACAGACTACTATGGATGATCAAAATTGAGAGTTTTTGCAAAGTAAGCGAACGTGGTTTTTCGGTTTTAAATAGTACTTTTTAAATATTAACATTTTTATTTAGCAATTATGTAATATCTATATTTTATTTCATGCTTTCTTAATTAGATAATTGTTTAAAGTTTTTTATTAATTAGATAATTGTTCAAAAATTTTTAAGGATTATGTCATGTATACATTTCCATACGTAGAAATTATGCATGATATTTTCAATAAATTTTTTTTTTAAATTATTTTAAAAATATTCGCGTACAAACGACTGCTATGTGCTT